>JARJCM010000829.1:0-17630 GCA_029233265.1 Mycena alexandri | reverse complement strand
CGCCACCCGTGTACGCTTCACGCCGATGGCAAATCCACGAAGTCAGCCGCAAGGGCAGCAAAGGCGGCCGCGACTGGGAATTCTGCGGCGGCAGGTAATCGCGGCGGCGGCCAAGAAAAGGGGTAAAAAGGTCAAGCGAGACGCACTCACCGACATCACCAACGATATCCCCGACACCCCGGCCGTCTCTGACCCCACTGCAGCCGCCCCAGCACCCGCAGCTGGCGACGAGAATGTCCAGTGTGTGTCACCAGCCCGGTCGGCGGGAGGGAGTCACTCAGGCGGGCGAAGGAGGTGGAGGAGCGCGCAAAGGCGACGGAGGCCGAGCAGAGGCGTCTCGCGAGCGGCTGCACAACCCCGACGGCAACCACGACTTGGTGTGCGTTCCCCGCTGCGTCGTTCCGGTCGGGATGGTAAGGTGCCAGCTCGTCTGGACGAGGGGTATGTCGGAAAGGTGAAAACAACGCGTGGGGAGCTAGGTGGCATGCGGGGGCCAGCGGGTCGAGCTTGTCAAGCATGGCAGAGGGTGAGACTTTTTTTTTTGCTGCAGCATCTTGATGCCTGACCTTATATTCTTTTGCAGGGCGAACACCCAGAGACCTCCTCCGAAGACGAAGGCCGTGCCCGCTGCGAAGCCGAAGACCGCGACTGCAAGCCAAAGGCGAAGGTGAGTCCGGATGTACACTCCGAGCGCTGATCGTAATGTTCCCTTTTATTTAGACAACGATCTTGAAGCCCGGGTGCAGTCGTCAACGCGCAATTCCCAAACACCACTATCACTATTCAACTAGTCGCCCTCGCAAATCTACCATCTCATACAATTTTACGAATATGCCTTCAAGTTATGCCTACATATGTAGTTTTTTTTTTTGGTCTACTTTGTACCTCGATCGTTTCTTATGCTACAAAACATGATTTTTTTTCGAACGATTGGAGACTTGACAGAAAAAAGAACGCGGGGGAAAAATGACGACTTGTGATTTTGGACTTGAGACTTTTAGTGATTAAAAGTCTCATCACAAAAGAGTGAAAGAAAGTGACGACCTGACCCCGGTTCGAACGAGGGACCTCTTGACAGTTAAGAACCGGGGACGTAATTCTCCAAGCCGTGTTACTACTACACCACCAGGCCGATAAAAGTGCACGCTTCTGAAGGGACAGGCGGGAACTTTGGCAAACCCAATCTATTAAAAAAAAAAAAAAAGTGCTAAGTACTACAGTAAGGACTGTCGCGGCGGCGTAAAAGAAGGTAAATTGTATTTGAAAGTGTGAATTTCAGGGACGGGGGGCAGGATTCGGTCTGTGTTTTAAAATGAGGTGGTGGAGGTGTGGTGGGGCCAGGCGGCCGGGCGCTACGGCAGCGGGAAGGGCGGGAGACGTTGGGGGGGACGTGTATGGGGTCTTGGTGGAGGCAGGTGTGCCGCAAGTCCAGTGCTGGGAGTGCTGCAGGGCACGCACGATAGCAGGGGGCGGGGGCAGCGAAAAGCGGCGGCGTCCGGCGCGCTACGGCAGCGGGAAGGGCGGGAGACGTTGGGGGGGTGTGTATGGGGTCTTGGTCGAGGCAGGTGTGCAGCAAGTCCAGTGCTGGGAGCGCTGCGGGGCGCGCGACAGCGGGGGGCGGGGGCAGCGAAAAGCGGCGGAGGCCGGCATGCTACGGCAGCGGGAAGGGCGGGTGGGGGGCACAATCGCCACTCCCAAGCTTCAGTAGCAGCCGGCAAGGGGTACAGGCGCCAGGAAGCCGCCCAGCAGGAGCCGGGGCGCGGGTAGTGCTGCCGGTGGTATTTTGGGTCCAGGGGACGCAGTAGGCAGCAGAGAAGGCCAGTTTGTTGATTAATCAAGTCAGCCCACGAGCCAGAAGGGTCAGCATCCATCGCTGGGGGCTGAATGGGCCAGGAGGGCCGGGGCTGGGGGGCGGCGGGCAGTATTTATTTCCGGTAGGGAGCCCGTTTGCAGTCGAATCAAGCGACGTGAGGGTGGCGTTGGATGCGGACGATGCTGTTGAGTGGGTATGTGCACAGGTGGCAGGGGGAACGGAGGAGGGAGCAGGAGCCGGCCAGCGCAATAGTAGGGAGGAGACGAAGGCATGAGATCATAACATGTGTAAATACCACCTATTTTGGCCAGCGCCCCCGCCGTTAAAATCCGCCAGCGAACGCATCAACGACGCCGCCGAATGCGCAAAGCGCCCCGCGCGTCAAAAACGCGTGAAACCTAGTGCAGGTAAGGTGATGTATCACGACGGATCGCTAATTAGCATAAGTGATGTATCACGACGGATCGCTAATTAGCATAAGTGATACATCACGACGCATCGCTATTCTACCGATGTGTGACGTATCATAACCCCAGATACGCCTGACAAAGAAGGGTAAACGCGCGGTCAAGCGTCGCAAGGCCGTTTGCGGACGACACCTCACTGCCACTGGCCTTCTCACATCACAAGGAATGATGACCAGTATTGTTGTTGAGGGCTCTATGCATCGCGATCAATATCTTGATTTCCTCAAGCACCAAGTGGTAATTTTTGTTAGTTGCCTTTTCGTCCTGTTTGCTGATAATCTTCCGACCTGTAGCTTCCCTCGCTCACCGTACCCGGTCCTCTCAGCGTGCTCGTTATGGACAATGTGAGAATCCACCACGGTGAAGAGGTCCAAAGAGGTCCAGGAGTTGGTGGATTGTTTCGGTGAGTTTTCCCCTGTGCTCGTGCGCTCGAAATTCATGCAGAGCAGGGGTACATCTGGTTTATTTACCACCCTACTCCCCGGATTTCAATCCCATCGAGGAGGCGTTTTCCAAAATCAAAGCTTGGATTCGCCGCAACAACGATATATTTTTGTACGGGCCCGATGACGAACCTCACACCTTAATTCATGACATGCTCGAGGCCATGAACATTATTACGGAGTCCGACGCTATCGGGTACTTTATTCATGCGGGCTACTTTTGACCAACTAGTACTACCCCTTCCTACGTCGAGCAAACAATACATGAATTATGCTACCTGCGACCACTTCCCAACAGCACCCTTGATTTGAGCGACCTCCCCACGCATAAACCCCATCCTTGAGCTCCTCCACCTCAATAAACTGGAAGTCGCTACTGCTTTTGTATTTATTTGCCTCGAACCGGTCCCGAATTTCGTCGTCAAGTTTGAACATAGCACAGAAATTTGCAACGGTAAGGTCGGCTCCAGGAATGTGACCATAAGGAATGAGTATATTCGCACCGCTTGGCGGTGGAACAAAGGCGTTCGCGGCGGCAAGAGGAGGAGCGGGAGCAGGGGCCACTGGTGGACGAAGGAGGGCAGCAAACTCAGCGGGGAAAATATTGACTTGAGGAGCGGCGGGTGCATTCTTTGCAGCCACTTGTTCTCTGAGCTCGAGTCGACGTTGAAGGAGTGGGGATTGAGCAGCACGCGCACCTGCTGCTATGGCATCGAAAAGAGCGTTGTTTGGCAGTGTTTCTAGATCGGCAAATGCAGCTCCCTTGAGCTAGTTCTCTTGTAAGTGGGATTCTTGACGACATAAATACTTAAGCACTCACCCTCGCAGCAGCCCAGCTCTGGAAGTGATTGTGGGATAACGGAAAGTGCTCCGGTCTTGCCGCGGTAAAGAAACAGTGTGCAATCCCACATGGTCCACCAGCGGTTGGACAAGTCCACCTCTCGCGGAGTTCGCTGATCTTCTCATTTAGCTCAACGTTCGCAGGCAGTATATCGCAGGCCTTTGGAACCTATGTAGGAGCGTTAGTATATATATACATATGCGTATGAAAATAACAGACCTTTGTTTTCTTGCCACTGCTCTTCGGCTTGGGTATTGAATCAGTGCCGGATATGTTCATCTCATTTTCCTTGTCCTCAATCTACAAGTAAGTGTGAGTTCCGGTCGTGCAAAGGCGTTCACAAATACCTTCGGCTCCACCATGATTTTCGCACTTGGGTTTTTAACGATGAGCAGGGCCTTCTTGACGAGATATTCGTATTTATCCTTATCGTTGAGGTGTATTGGGTCGCTAACTTGGCGCGGAACGGTGAATGTCACAATGTAGTTGGAAAATAAAAGTTGGGTCGGGTTCAGGGCACTACAGGCAGTCAATTAAGGTACCCTATTAGGGTGTATTAAACTGTTGAGATAACTACCCTAACTAGGGTCTAAAGGGTGGGAGTCTCTAGGTGTGGGAGCTTCGATTTAGTGCTATTTGGACCCATCATTTGGGTATGCTTCCACCATCAAAAATTTTGTTGTGCTTATTCTCCGTAGCAGCTTTACGGGTTGGTAGTTTTACAGGTTATTGGCCATTGGCACAAGGGATCTTAGCCATTAGCACAAGTCCTTTACAACATGAAGCTAATGTGTGAAGTGTCAACGTCCGTCACTTAATTAAACTCATCCCTGCTTGTTGTCTAACACATGCTGTTTTCCAACCGTATATGACCCCAAAAGTCACACAATCTTATACAGGCTATGTTTTGTCAGCATAATCATACAATCACTGTTGACAGTTTATTACTGTAATATAGAGCACAATGTAGTGAGTTGATAGTATTACTCACCCTGCCTCTTGTGTTGAAGCCTTCATGACTAGTGATGGGCACGGATGGGCACCCATACTATATACTGTTATGCCTGTACAGTTTATTATTGTACGTACTGGTTATGATTTTGACAGCATACAGTTCAGTTTATCATATGTATGATTTGAAACTCAACTACTCCGAAGCCGAAGGCAGTCGAGAAGACGGAACCCGTCAAGTCCGACTACTGTATCATTTCGACCAAGTGTTCATAGGTTTACCCGTCACCTCACCCTCACCTCAAGTGTTCTATAATTTCACACAGTTACTGGACAGCTTTGGCAACTCGTACCTTGGAAGCCGGATTTTACATGTGCCTAGAACACTTGAATTCAACAGTGAACTCATCCGGTTATGACCCATCTCAGTCCCTCTTGACAAGACAATCGTAGTTTGTTAAAGTACTTTGATGATACATATTTTGTAAGTATAATAATGTAAGATATCCTCCATACCCATCCCCACCAGGGACTCCCAAGCCCCACCTGCAAGGGCTTCCGCAGACGTCCAAGCTTGATTCTGGAACACCTCTCAGGCTCCCAGCCCATTTACGCAGGCTTCCACACACTCCCAGCATGTGTAGGGAGGCTCCCAGGTACTCCCAACCAGTAGCATCGGGAGCCTTATTGGGAGCCTTTCCACGCACTCCCACCATCAGTGGTGGGGAGCCTTGAAGCCTCATTGGGAGCCTTCCACGCACTCCCACCATCAGTGTTGGGAGCCTTCGAAGCCTCATTGGGAGGCTCCCGTGCATTCCCACCAGGGACTCCCTATTCCCCACTGTCATGATAATAACCAGATTACGACTCGGTATGCACGTCTCACAACAGCCAACAACAGCTCTCCTATACCCCCGATTAAACAAACACCTGAATTAACTGTAAACGCTAACCAGTTACCAGGCACATTCGATCACCAAGCACTTATTTTCATATACAAACTGTAGTAGAATCTAGTGTACACGTCGCACCCCAGCAGCTACTGTGGATCGCTCACGCTGGGTTTTGAAGCCCTAGTCAAGCTCTCAAGCTCTCACTGAAAGCCGACATCAGGCTGACCTAGGGTCGTCGCTGACACCCACGTTCAAGGGCTTTCAAGTTTGATTTCTGGAAGGCCTCCTCAGGCTTCCAAGCCCATTTAGGGAGCCTTCCACACACTCCCAGCACGTGTGGGGGAGCCTCCCAGGTACTCCCACCAGTAGCATCATGAGCCTTATTGGGAGCCTTCCACGCCCTTCCACCATCAGTTCTGGAGCCTTCGAAGCCTCATTGGGAGCCTCCCATGCATTGCCACCCTCACTGGTGGAAGCCCTCTAAACCATATTGGGAGCCTCCCACTAACGTCCCAAATTCAGGTAGGGAGGCTTCCCCCAGACTCCCAAGGGCTTCCACTCACTCCCTAGGTCTCCCACTCCTTTTTTTTTTTGTTGTTTTTTCAACTCAGCCACCCTCACTGTCAAAGCGCTCAAATGAACCACCAGCCCTTCTTTTTTTTGACAGGCTTACTCAAAGCAAAATCCAAATCCGGCCACTCAACGCTCAAGTCCCAAAAAGGAAATTCCATTCAGGCTACTCAACGCTCAAGTCCTAATAAGGAAATTTCATTACGCACAAGAAGTTCTTCACGTTTTACCGTAGCAACTGTACAACATCGACCGTATTTATTATTCCTCCTCGTCGTCTGTGTCGTCTTCCTCCTCGTACATCCCTCTATACGCATCCGCAATGTTAAATGTATCTAACATTTCAAAGTCCTCATCCCCGGCGTCACTGCCGTTCCCCGCTCTCGTCGTCACTGTCCACACCATCTCTGTACCGGTCCTCTCCACGCGCCGCTGTTTGTTGTTTGAGACTCACCGCCAGAAGCTCAGCTGTCGTTGGGCCCCAAGGGGGTAGCGTGTCGTCCGGGCTCAGAGATCGCTGCCATTTCGCACAGAGCTGCAGCAAGCGCTCTCGTCGTAAGTGTATGTAGTACCGCACTCCGTCGTTCTCTATGAGTGCAAAGTCAGTGTCAACGAGCATTCACATTGAGTAGAGCTACGCACCAGCGGCACTCATTGCTGTATTCACGATCTCCCACTCCTCGGAAAACCACACCTGCAACGCCCGACGCTCCTTCGCCAGCTCCCGATCTTCCTCTTCCGCACGCTCCAAATCCAGCATAGCGATAATGCCCTTCCGCACGGCCTCACTCTTCAGCCATAGCGGGGGCTCCATCTCCCACTCGTCCCCGTCGTTCCCATCGTCAATGTCGTCGTCCAGCCCCACGTCCTGCCAGATGGCGTCGTCGACCTCTAGCTGCCACACAGTCTTGGGGTCAATCCGCTGAGGCGGCACCGCCGACTTGGGAGCGCCTTTAGACCTGATTAGTTTTGCAAGCTCGTCGCAGGCCTTGTTATATTCACCGTAGAGCCTCGCTATGGTGGGCTCACGCTCCTTGATTGCGGACTGCGTGTGAGCGCCCAGTTTTTTGTCTGTTGATCATGATTTGCTCAGTCGATGCTGAATTTGCAGACACGGACACGGAAAATACATACTGTTAGTCATCTGACGCCGCGCGGAACGCTCAACCGGGGTGAGCTCGAATTTGCGGTCTCGGAGGCGATCGCGCGTGCGATGCTTCAGCGCGTGGCAGCGCATGTGCAAGTCGTGATATTTGGTGAGCTTGACGTTTGCCAGCTGGACCTTTTCATCTACCCCGAGCGCCTGCTCCTTCGTCTTCACCCGCCTCTCCACCTTCCTTAGCTCCGCGACGGCGAATTTCTGCGCCGCCTTTGTCTCCTGGATCCTGTCGTTATCTCCCTCGTCGATGGCCTCCAACGCAGCCTTGTCGCAGGCCGCCACTTGATCTTTCGAATCACCACCGCATCACGAAGAGACAGGATGGCCTCGACAGCCTTCTGAGCCATGTTCTTTGAGTGACCTAGGGTTATAATCAGTCGAGTGAAGTGGTTTGAAGCCTTCATTTCCACGTACGTGCAAGAGGCTTGGTTTGTGCGGCGACCTACTTTATCCACTCTTCTTTCAGCACATCCATTGCCACCCCACACTCTTCTATTATTGCCTCCGCCTCCGATCACTTTGTCGCAGAGTGCAGCTCACGCCGCTTGTTCCAAGCCGCCAGCCCGAAAAGGTTTGCCTCATCCGCCGTGTTTTACCTGCGTGTTGAGTGGTATACAGACGATGGTGATACTAGGTATAGTCAGTTAGGCCTCGCCTTCGATCATCGTCGAAAACCGCTCACGCTAGAGATGCGCAGGTGGGCGATGAGGTGGCTGATCGAGTGCCAGAAGCGCTCGCATCCTTCCCCGTTCGTGAATCCGAATCCTTTGCGCTTGCGCGGGTGGTACAGTAGCTGACATGGCCAATCGTGGCCGAAGGCGTGGAAGACTGCGACGGCGAAGATGAGCCAATGAATGTATCGATCGAGGAAACCCCATTTGCGCGCCGACCGCTCCAGTTGACACGCCACGTCGTATAGGAGGCCCACCGTCATCTCCAACGGGATGTGCTGGAAGAAGGTCTCGATCAGCAGCAGAACGTAGAACTGCTTTTCTCCCGCGGAGTGCATGTTCACGATCCATAGGACGCGGTCATGGCGACAAAGCAGGGCCATGAGCGTGGTGTCGTCGTGCAGTTTCGTGCTCGCCTTCTCCCGCTTCTCGTCTGCTGCCTTGAACAACGCCTCGCATGAATTGAGCACGCTGCGCGGCAACGGAAGATCTGCACGCTCGTAACCATCCTCCTCGTCGTCGGAATCCACAATGTGCTTCTCTTCGTGCTCCTGCTCGACGCGTGCCTTCTTCTTCTTCTTGCCACCGCGCCCAGTACCGCGCAGAGCATCAACAAACTGCTCCATTTGCTGGCTCTGGTCCTCAGGCAAGAAGTGCGTATTCGGGTGATGTTTTGGCGGGTCCGGAACACTCTTCCGTTTTTTCTGGGTGAAGCATGCGTCCACGCACACCTTGACGTCGATCCTGCGGGTAAATCAGTATACGAACGATACAACAACGGTGTCACCAGACTTACATGTCTGCTGTATTAAATTCTCCGCCAAAACAGGCTGGGCAGCGCTCACACAAGTACTCGCTGGGGCGCGCGCACGGCTGTGGATCGGGGAATGGGTTGGCGGCCGGCTCAGGCGTTCCCTCCCGCCTTCTCTTCCCTCTGACTGCCAGCATCGAGGTTGACGCAGCGGCAGCTGGCGAACCCTGCGGGCGCCCCCGAGCGCAAGAGCCGCGAGTGGGAGTGTGCGGCGGACTAGGAGGTAGAGCGTGCAGCGGACTAGGAGGCGGAGTGTCTTGCCGCAGGCGTGAGAGGCGAGTGGCAGCGAAGAGCTTGTCCACCTTCGCATCTGTCTGGTGGCGCATATAGCTATACCACTCCAGCGAGCTGGAGAATTGCCGGCGCATTGAGTCCTTCAAATGAAATCAATACCATCGTTGGGCGGATAACCGCTACGTATGGGACTCACGTCGTTCGGGAGTTTGAAGCCCAAGTCCTCCAGATGCTGCTGCAGTGCTCCAACCATGGCGCTCTTGTTGGGCGCTATCCGTACAAAGAGTTTCATGGTGAACTCCAGCAGACGGACATCGACCGCCAAGCCAGGTCGGATGGGGGCGCAGGCAAACACCCCACGCTGCAACAGCTGCTCGGGTGCTGGTAGGCACGCACAAGGCGTAATCGTAACATCGTCCATATCTGCATACAGTCAATGTCAGTACCGTTGATGTCTTTTGAAGCAGGCAGACTTGCGCTCGGGTTCCCGCACCAGCATAAGGGCGGAGCCAGCTCTTCCAGCACCTTAAATTTCCCCCAGGATCTAGTCCTCCAGAACACCTCCATGAAGACGTCCACCAGGCGCGGAATCACCACATTCATCCACACCTGCGTTTGAGTGGCGCGAATCGTGTGGTGGCGCTTCTCTGGTGACCGCTCCTGCCGTCGACGCTTTCTCGGAGACACTTCTTCATCATCCTGGCCGTTTTCGTCCTCCCAGGCGGTGGCATCATCCTCCTGTGGTATGTCAGGGAGATCTGATTGTAGATATTGTTCCTCCTCCTCCTCCTCCTCCTCCTCTGGCACCAGCAGCAGAGGGAGCAGAGTCTCCACCAAAGTACGATTGTGAGGCGCTAATACCAGCGGTTGCTTGCCTCGGCCACGATTCAAAGGATGCGGGACGGAAGGACCGGCCACCAAGGCGGGGCGTAGGCCCTTACGAGCGCGCAGCTCGTCCTTCTGCTTCTTGCTCAGTCGCGGAGTGAGGCCCATTGCGGCGCACAGGAAGGCTACAGTCAAGGTCAGTGAACCCTCTGGAATCGCAAGTCTCGCGACTTACCCGATTCGGAAGAACAATGCCGCATTGGGCGTACACGTTCCTCCCGTATTGCATGGTCGGCTTCGTTTGACGGATACGTAGAATTCCATGTTGTAGGTGGAAACTAACGCTGTTCCTCGACCGATCTATCTATCTCCTCTACTTATTCGCTCTATTTTACTGTCTGCGTAAGTTATTCAATTGGCACTTCAGAGCATTGTAGGGCAATGGATGATATTGTAATCTAAGGTTTCTACTTAACTAACGAGTTCAACGAGCCTTGACGCTCTTGCTCCTGACCGACATGGTGGTCAGGAGCAAGAGCGTCAAGGCATCAATCAATCAATCTGGGACACACGTCAACAGGGAAAAGCGGAGTGTCGGCATGATTCAATCTCCGACCCAAAATTCAACCTCCGCTCGGCGGCGCCGGAGAACCGACACACACCAACTTATAAACACGGAAATCATTAACGCCAACTTAAGTACGTGAAAGGAGATTATGATATTAAAACACACAATTCTAAAGAAAATGGGACAGTGAGAAAGAAATAAAATTATTTCAGACACGATAGCAGGCATTCTAAAGACGATGGGACGGTGAGAGTAGTATCAACGCTTGCTACGATAATCATAGGGGTGACCCGGCGGAATCTTGGGGGCACAGCGGATAGCGCCGGTGAAGGAGTGCTGAAGTGGCTCACCGGGTGGGGCGGCTGAGACAGTGGCTGAAGATCCAGTCAGTCGGAAGTCAGCAGAAAAGCAGGAAGGAAGCGTACCTACTGCAGGGGTTGTCGAGGTGGAAGCATTAGATGCTGGGAAGAGAGTGAGTGAAAGAAAGTAGGAAAGAGCGGGAACACGCACTGCCAGATTGACCGGGCTGGATTTGGCAGACGGTCCAATTTTCTTGGCTTGCAGAGGCATGACTAAATCCATCAACGGTGAGCGCGGAGATAGTCAGAGAGAAAGAAAGACGCACCAAACAGGGACTGGCGCTTGGGGGGCATGACCCAGTCACGATTGCTAAGCCGCTCGCCGAGGTGGTACAAGAGAGCGGTGACCTTAACGTGTCTCGCCTCCACTCGTTCCTGGGGGCGGTCTCGCACTCAACGAAGGCCTCGTCGAGGAGCTTGTTGAGCAGCCTTCATGGCGGTCACTGGCGAGCACATGAGGTAGAATAGTTTGGAAGAAGAAATACACACACCATTCTTATGAAGGACGCAGTCGGTTGGAACATCTCCGCACGCGATGGAACCCGGGGGGCATGTGCACTGGCAATAAGAAGTCAGGGCACCGACGGGTGTAAAGTCGAAGGTAAATACGCACCGGTGGGGCATTCGTGGTACCGAGATCAGGGTCGAAGCGATCATGGAAGATGCTGTAGGGCCAGCAGGCCTTGCACACTTTGTGGAAGATGTACGAGCCCAAGCGTGGCTCGTCGTCGTTGACCCAGTAGCAACCAAACCTGAGGGGAGCGACTGCAAGGCCACAGTCCTGGCAAGGGTCCTTGGAATGCCACTCCCTCTCGAGCTCGAGCTGGCGGAGCGTACAGTAGAGCCTTTTCCTGGGCTGGCCGTCTCTGACGAGGTTTATGTCGTAGCGCTCCTGGCTTTTCAGATAGTCAATGAGATTGCTGGCGGGCATGGTGGAGGGCAGAGAGCAAAGGGCGCGAATGGTGAAACTGGGTGGAATGTCAGCTACTTAAATACCCCGCAGTCATTTGGTAGCTTACCGTGGTGGCCGCAAACAGGAATGGCCCTCGCATTTGTGCTCCAAAATGGGAATTCCAGTCGCATTGGTGTCCAAAACAGGAACAAATGTGTTGCGGCTATCCGGGCGTCATTCCCGCATTGTTGTTTTCAGTGGGTGGCATAGAGTCTGGCGCCCGGTTCCAACATTCTTCGTTTTGGGTGGCATAGATATTCAAATGGAATACAGGGAATACATACGTGTATGGAATACAGGAAACTACATAGGTGCATGCAAAAGAAATACGGATGCGCACATTACAATAAATCGTTCGCGTCACAGAAAGTTTCATACTCCTCCGTGAAAAACTCCTCAGGCACAAAGTGCTGATTCGTCTTCAGGCGACTCCACCCCGCATCCACCGTATTGTAGACCCAAGTTTTATGGTCCGCTTTGGTGTGGTAGATGGGGTCGCATGCCTCGATGGAATCCCGACAACTCCAGGAAGGGCCCCTCGTGCGACGCGCGGATCTTGACGGTAACTTCTGCCAAGCCCCTGCTCACCACCTCACGCAATCTCTGCTTGGCGGCCTCGGTAAACTCGCCGTTAGGCAACCGGTCAAGGTCGTCGGGGTGCTTGCGTGCTTTTATGGCTTTGGCGGGGTTGTCGTCCTGCCCTTCCTTCACAGGCTTACGCTTGAGGGCCGGGACCCGGGGCAAAGGGCCAACGGGCTCATCGCGCGAGCGATAGTCGCTGGGGGGATAAGATTGTTGTGCAGTGTGGTGAGCAGGGGGCGGGGGGAGGCGGGCATACTGCGACTGGATATCAAAGTTGGGCGCGGGAGGATAGCCGGGATACGGGTTATAGGCGTAGGGCGGTTGGTAGCGCTCCCTGTAGCGGGGGTCGGGACCATAAGGAGCGGCATAGTAAGGATCCCGACGACTATCTTCGTAGTCGTAGGCATTTCCAGGGTATTGGCGCTGCGGGGTAAGGGGGCTGGTAAGGAGGGAAGGCCGGCGGCGGCGGTGGAAACGCAGGTTGGCGGCGGCGGGTACACCCTCGACGAGCCAGCATGCGGAGGAGCAGGGCGGAGTGCGTCTGGATGTGTGGGCCGCGCGAGCGCGGTGGACGCCGTCTTTTTAGGCTTCGTCCTGTCGAGCTTAGGGGTGGGGGTGGGGGTGGGCTCGGCACTGTCATCGTCATACGAAACTCGCTCAAGCTTCTGCTTGGTCTTGGTCTTCTTTGGTGGGACCTCCGGCTGATCCTCATCGACGGAAAGGCCCGCCGCCTTGATGAATTTCTTGCTGTCCTTGACTTTGAGGACGACCTTGTTGCCGACGGTCACCGCCAGAGGGACCTCCCCCTGCTCCGCGAGCGCAAGGTTCTTCTCGTCTGCAGGCTTGTCGTCAGTATGCACGCCACGAGTCTGGGGAGGCGATGATGACATACCTTCCGTCCATTCCACTACCTGCACCGTCTTGGCGGGTGCCGCTGCAGGGTCGTCGGCGTACTTGGGGTTTCCTCGTGCACGTTCCAACCCCGGGAGGATCAGCTTGAGGTCGGACGTGCTGAACGTTGTCTGCGTGAAGGCTGGTTTGGGGTATCGCCCGCTCGCTGCCATGGAATCGGGCCAGTTGCGGATGCGCATCTGGTGCAGGTATCCATGGTCTGCAAAGCTCCAGTGCATCGCGTAGTTGAGGGCTTTCGCAGCGTCGGATTCGAAGGTCCCGCGAGCCACTTCGATAGCGACTGACAAACGGAGGTCAAAATTAATGTTGGAGTGCGAATGGGGAGGTCGACATACCCTGATCCTCAACTAAACACTGTTTGATGTAGGCGCGACCCTTGTCGCGGGCGAGAGCCGTCTTGTCGCGGTCCCCAGGTGTCGGACACGAAAAGGGAGGGCTGTGAATGGTTGGTGGCACCACCAGCCTCACGCTGGATCTGAAGGTCAATGACGCTGGGAAAGCTAATGAGTGATTGAGGCAAGGTCATAAAAGCGAGGCTTACCTGATCTTGCACTCGTACTCTTTGAGTGTCTTCTTCGAGTGCGCTTGATTCTGCTGTCTTAGCCGGGTGACCGCCTCCGAGCCCCCAAAAAAAAGGCTGTGACCGCCGTGCACGTCGATGACCTGGCCAAAGACGTGAAGACCGAGTTGCTCGTGAGCTTGCGTGCACTGGGGAGAAATTATTAATGTGCATTGGTGGATTGATTCAAAGAAAATGTACCGTCTTGTTGAGCGACGTGGTAAATCTGTGGATGTCGCCGGGGAATGCGCCCGTCTCGAGATGATATTCTACGATAGCGGCCCGACTTTTCTCGGCCCAGTCCTTCAACCAGGGCAGCGCCGCGAACGCAGTAAGTGTGTCGGGCTTGGAGTCGGGGTCGAGGCCACCTTCGACAAGTTTGTCTTTCCACAGTGCGGAGACCTTCCTGCTCTAGTCGCGCGCGTCCACTGTGAGCGGAATAATTAGAGGAAGGAAAAGGAAAAGGCGAAGGTGAACTCACTGTCAGCGGGTTTTCTGCTCGTTGCCACCGTCAGGATCAGTAGTGTACGCCTGGAAGTAGTTCCAAGCTGACTTGTCTCGGGTAGGTTTGAGCAACGTGCCCAAATGGCGGTGGATGATCTGCGCGTCCTTGCCGTATTTCCGGGTGAGCTCATCGACACCTTGGTGAAAGGAGGTGCGAAGCGCTTCTGCCTCTGCTTTGGCCTTGGTGGACAGTGGGCCGGCACGACGAGAGGAGTCGGTGTCGTCGCAGGTGTCGGCGTCATCATCGTCTGGCTGCTCCTCATCGTCGTTGCGCTTGGACTTGGCCTTGCCCTTACCTTTGGGCTTGGGCTTGGGCAGGGCCCTCCTCCTCCTCCTCCTCGTGGTCAGGCTCCTCCTCCTCCTCCTCGTGGTCAGGCTACCTCCTCCTCCTCCTCCTCGTCGTCATCGGGCTCTTCCTGCTCCCTCCTGGTCCAGCTCCTCGTCGGTGTCGTTGCCGTTGGCCGTGAGGCCATGAGTTCTCTCGCAGTCGTCGTCCGACTGAGAGTCTTCGGACTCGTCGCGGATCATGAGCTCATCCTTGTATTTCCTGAAGTCGGAGGCCTTCGGAGAGTCTTCAGACTGCTGGCGGACGAGCGGCGGCTGTCCTTGGATTGGCCGCCCTGACGACCACGACCGCGAGGGAGGGGCTTGATGCCACCTTGTTCTTGTCCGCTCCGGTCAGGAGAGGGACTGCGCGCGTGATTGTCGTCCTGACTGGCGGAGCCATCGGTGGGGAGCTGTTTGGAGCCTCGCAGCCCTTGACGCCGAGGTGCTGCAGGCGCTGGTGCGATCGGCTGGTGGCAGTAAAATAAATATTGTCAGTACTAGGTACTACAGGTGCAGAATAAATGAATGTGACTGACTCTGCGAATGGTTTTGACTTTCTTGACTTTTTTAGCTGCAAGCCCGCAGCGGCAGCCGCCGTTGCCCGAGGTCCTGCGCGGGCGTTGACGGGGTCAGCGGGTCGGCGGGTGTTGTCGTTCGGGGCGTTCTTGCGTTGCATAGCGGGAAAAGTTGCTGGGCTGGGGTAGATAGTCAAGGATGGTTCTGGGAAGCAAAGGAGAATGAGGAGTCGGCATCCAACCCACGTAGACTTCACTTACCGGCGAGGCCACTTTTTCGCCCGATTTGGTACCTGGCGCGATGGACAATCACATTGTCTGCTTTGAGTGTTAGAATGCTTAATGGCGGGCGTGCAAGCAGAATAGTAACTCACAACAGTTCTAAAGGTTTGGAAACACACACACGCTGTGCTCTTTCGACCGCTTTGCAATATCTCCACCTTGCGTCGCTGATATCTCAATGTCCACCTTGCGTCGCTGAGCTGTATTGTGCGGGACCCTTACATTTCTACTACTGGTACTGTACTGGTACTGTACTGTCGCTATCTAATTCCCACCGTTCCCTGCCCATCCACCGACCGCCACCGACCGCCCCGGACTCAGCACCCGCACAGATGGGTGTCGAGAGCAGGAGGAGATTAGCCGAGACTGATGGCTGATCAGTCAGGTCATCGCCCAAAAAGCGGGGAAGGCTGCGGAGCATAGCCCCGCCTCCCACGAAAGATAAAGGTGCGTTGAGGAGTCTCATTTATTGACTAGGGTCGATACTAATTAATTGTGCGATGTCAGATTCATCGGGGGAGGAAGAAGATGAGGACTCTGCGGAAGTGCAGGCGCGAGCGTACAATAACCGCCATTACAAGATGGACACCATCATGTGGGACTGGGAGGAGTCTGGCGCAAAAGGGCGCCCAGCGCTTCCTTCGCGCTCCCAACGCCCGCAATCGGAGCCTCTCGTGAAAGAACACCTTTGTTCCTCCCGGTCGGTGCTGCGCATCGTCCATAGCTGCGACGCCAGCACCGCTCTTTTTACCGGTATGATAACTACTCAATATCAATTTTTTTTTAATTCGTCGCAACAGTCAGATAGTCGAGCGTCCTCGATATTAGGTACACCACCACCCGAATTTGACTTCCTCCGGAGGAGGACGAGGAGGCGGCGGAGACAGGGGAGGGAATGCTGAAAAATGTTAGCGCAGTTTTTTCGACCTCACCGCAATCGGGATTCTGCTGGTGATGGGCAGGAGGAGCCTGAGACGGCAGCGGATCGAGGTACGATGATCGCGGACGGACGGTGGACAGTTTCTGAACCATGTTTTCAGCTTTCATCGACAACACAGCCATTGGAAGAAGAAACTGGCCTTCTCTGGGCACGTGCATTCGAGGAGCTGGTCCCAATTGATGTGACTCGGACGGACTCGGACGACGCGGAGGAGCTAGCTTCGGCGGTGGAGCGTCGGGCAGAGATGAGGGGTTACAATAGACGAAGGGCGTCTACCTTACCGTTGGGTGACCGAGGACGTCGTCCCGGAAAATGTGCCGAAGCGCCTGGGGAAGTTTCTGGTGATAGACCTCGTTAACCTGCCCACGATCCAGGACCCCGAGCTTTACCGGGTTACGCTAGAGCCCGGGCGCGAATGGTCTTTCCTCCAATGGATCATTACCAAACTCATCCCCCGACGCCAAGGCGAGCAAAATTCTGTCAGCATTTTCACGACCGGCCGAGCCAGGTGTCGTTTACATTGAGACGACATCGCGTGCAACTCTACAATGGGCGTTGCAGCAACAACGGATGCGAATCCAAGGGCTGGTGCCTGTGGCCGAACGGGCATCGCTTTTATGGGAGCCACTTGGATATCGGGAAGGCTGGGGGCGAATTACGAAAGGCCGAGCGTATAAGGGGGATCTTGTGCTGGTGTACGACGCTACTGACAGAGGGGCATTGTGGCGCCAGCGCGATTCCAAGACCAAGGCGTTCAGGCTGTTCCGACCCGTAACGCATGCGGGGGAAGTGAAATGGCTGGAGGATGGGAGCTGCGTTTACGGGGGGATTACCTACCTTCAAGGTCTCCTTGCCAAGCCGGTGGCAGTCGAGCGGTTGAGCCAAAAGAATGTGAATCCGACGGAGGAGGAGATGGAGGGCTTTCGACACGTTGTTCACCAGCGCGTAGACTTCGCCGACCACGCGCCCGACGCGCTGGGATCGCAACCGGGGATCGGGTGGTGGTGGCGAAGGACTTTTTCAGAGCGCGCAGTGAAAAAGATCCCCAGTGGAAGGACTGTCGGGCGGGGTGGATATTGGCTATTCGCGTGATCGAGTCCGAGCGTGTTGCGGCTGTGTGCAAAAACTACGGCCACAACAGCACCCAAACGCAGGTACCGCCAGATTCGGTGTTCTACGTCCCAGTCCGGCATTTGGAGCACCACGTTCTTCGGATACCGCGGACACTGGAGATCCAGGACCGGGTTCTGGTGGTGGACGGAAAATATACCGGGGAGATGGGGCGTCGTGGAACTACACACGGATCCATTGGTGGTCGGAAAGTACACGGTAACCCTGCAGCCACTACCCCCCCCTCGGGAGAAAGGCGCGGAGAACGACACGACCGGTGCAGTGGTCCCGCCAGCAATTACGGTGGACCGAAGCCAGGGGTACCAGTATTCATGCGCGGCG
>JARJCM010000828.1:0-17689 GCA_029233265.1 Mycena alexandri | reverse complement strand
GCGCCTTTTGCGACGTGTCCTGACAGTGCCGTCCAAGTCGTTCGATTCGGTCGCTCGTATCATTCATTCAGAGTTGCCAGCGCATGGATGGAAGAAAGGCGTGCTATCGCGGATTTGTTGTCTTGAAGCTCCGAGCGTTTGATCTTCCAGGATCTTCCTTCTCCCTTTTTTTATACCGCAACCACCACGTCAACGCTCCACTTCCCTTTCCTCTCATGTCTCCTCAGATTCTCGATAACGCGCTCGGTGCGGTGGGTAATACGCCGCTCATTCGCCTCGACAAGGTCGCGGCGCAGTTTGGCCTTAAATGCAACCTTCGTGCGTCGACATATGGCATCACTCGCTCCTTTTGGAACTAATTTCATGCATTTTTTTTTCAAAGTGGCGAAGGTCGAGTTTATCTCCGTCGGCGGGTCTATCAAGGACCGGATTGCAAAGGCGATGATTGAGGCGGCGGAGAAGGAGGGCAAGCTCATTCCCGGACAGAGTGTCGTCATTGAGCCGACGTCCGGAAATACCGGTGCGTGCGCTTAGATTGTTGAGTCTGCCGAGGCTGACGCCGACGGTGCTCGATAGGGATTGGAATGGCCATGGCGTGCGCGATAAAGGTGATATCCGGCGCACAAATTATGTGGAACGCGTGCTGAATACTTTAGACAAGGGTTATCGGTGTATTATAACCTTGCCCAACAAGATGTCCTTGGTCGGTGGAGTCTTCATTTTGTATGTATATTTTTGTTGACCCCTTGTGACAGAGAAAGAAGCGGCACTGCGTGCTCTTGGCGCAGAAGTCGTGCGCACCCCGACCGAGGCGGCATGGGACTCGCCCGAAAGCCATATAGGTAGTGTTCAGCTTTCCTCTCTGGGAGTCTCGTGGCTGAATTCCTTAACGATCGCAGGAGTGGCCAAGAAACTTCAGCGGAAAATTCCTGGCGGAATTATCCTTGACCAGTATCGCAATGTACGCACCTAGGCTCGGTGCAAGGCTGGAAGACTGACCTCTCAAACAACAGGTCAATAATCCGTTAATACACGAACTGTCGACGGGACCAGAGATTATCGAGGCGGTTGTTTCGACCCCGTCAACGCCCGAGCGGCCATCGTCGGGCAAGGTCGACGTTGTAGTCTGCGGCGCTGGGACTGGCGGAACTATTACCGGAGTATCTCGCGCAATGAAAAAGACGCATAACAAGGAGTGCATCATGGTCGGCGTCGATCCCGTAGGTGTTATCTCTAGAACAAATACAATCCGGGACTGATGCTCGTTCTTTAGAAAGGAAGTATTCTCGCGGTCCCACAAAGTCTCAACACGGCAGACGATGGAGCTCAATACATCGTCGAAGGCATCGGCTACGACTTTATTCCTGACGTTCTTTCTCGGGATCCCGCCGACGTCGATTCTTGGATCAAGACCGGCGACGAGGAGTCATTCGATGCCGTCCGTGTCCTCATGAGAACCGAGGGTCTGCTCGTCGGTGGAAGCAGCGGCAGCGCTTTGAGCGGAGTGGAGAAGTGGTTCAAGACAGAGGCTGGTCAGAAAGTAGCCCAGACGGAGGGTATGAATGTCGTGCTTATATTAGCTGACGGGTAGGTGGTTTCTGCATCTTTCCAGGGTTGGGATGCTGATCGTGCTCAGGATTCGCAACTACATGAGCAAACCGTGGTTTTTGAGCATGGCAATGGACGCGAAGCCTTCTGAGCTCGCTGCACAGATTGCTGGTGTCTTGAAGAATGAGCAGTGATGGATGGTGGATGCACTTGGACATTATATAGACACGCGCAATGGTAGAAATGTAGGACTCATTCAACGACTTTCAACAGTCGTTCATGCTTCAATGGAAATATTCAGAGATTCGTCGTTGCTTACGTTGCAATCAAAAGAGGACAAGGCACAACAACGCGCCTCAATGCTCACAACTGCAACGCGCCTCCCGAGTCCCAGAAATTCCTTTCACGCTCCTAATACTCCTGCCACAGGTATGTTATCAACCTGCAAAGTTTTGTTCTGCTGACTCTCTGCTTGTGTCAAGAAGACTACGCCCATCCGCCCTGGACGCGTGTCCTGGCGCTTAGACCACCGATATGTCGTCCAAAAGCGCTACTGTCAAAGATATTCTGAAGCAACTCCAGAGCGAGAAGATCACAGAAAGGCAGCAGGGCCTCCAAGGCCTTCGCCAGTTTTTCAGCCTGAAACATATTGTCGCCAGATTTCACATCTCTGACCGTGGCGAAGCCAAGCCCCAGACGTGGTTGGTCGTCTTCCAAGCTCTTTTCTCGGCCGTCAGGGCCGAGAAGGAGGCTTATTTCAAACAACTCGCTAAATCTTCCTCCACCGCAAGCCTCGCCACTGTCAAAAGACGGCTAACCGATGCAGCCAACACCGTTCGCTGGTTAACCGAGCGCACTCTGCAGTATATGGATAAGAAGGCCATGCAATGCGTCTTCGACCATCTGTGTCAAAGCCTGGTACACAAGTCCACCCTCTTGGAACCTGTCGCCCTCGATTATATCAAGGCCCTCAGGTCTCTGTTGGAATGGGGCCCTCATCTCGACCGGATGGACGAGACCAGGTGGTTGGCGCTGGTTGAATTCGGTTTCAATCTCGTTCTGGGAGATAACCTCCGGAGCTCATTCAGCGACGACCCTCCGGAATCAGTCACCAGCCCACGTCCTCCAACGGAGGCTGACGATTCCGAGTTCTTCCTCGAGAATGAGGACAGCGATACCTCTTCCGTCGCTTCTCCTTCCAAAAAGCGGCGGCGCAGGGCTGCCACTGTTACGCCGGGTCCACCTTCTCGTCGGCGACCCCAGCGCGACAAGGTGCCCAGCAAAGAACAGAACGAGATCGTCCCCATACTTAACATCCTGCTCCGATCATCAAATGCTCCTCTCCTCATGGAGGTCGCTGAATTCCTTCCTTCGTCCATCCTCAATCGTCTGCAACGATTTCTTGAAATTTATCCCCCCGAGGCGTCACTCTATCACGATTACCTCTCCACCGTTTTGTCGACGCTTTCCCACCTCTCCCTCAATCGGAAAGACAGCGTCGTCCGCTTTGCGCAAGCGAGCTGGGATTCTTTGGTCGGTCTGTGGGGAACAAAGAACAAAGGCATGAAGGAATGCCTCGTCGCTGTTCTTCACATGCTGTTTCCGTTCCTCACAGCCAGTCATGACAAGTCTCCGGCGGCGGCGTATAACTGGTCGCACGGAATTAGCCAGCTGTGGCGATTGTTGGATGGCGAGGCGGAAAGTCGCTGGGGCGTAGATGGGCTATCGCTCGAATGTCTGCGATTGGAACTGGCTGATCCTGAAGAGACAGCTGGTGGTACCTTCCTTGCTCCGACATTCCGTGCCGGATCTAATTTCGACGGCGTGCAAGCGGTGGCATGGGCAATTCTAGAACTACAAGCAGATTGCGCCGAGAAGGTGCGCTCAGTTCCACAGAGGATTACATTCCGTTCTGACTATTACTTCCCCAGTTATTCGAACATTCCGAGAACACTCATTCTCTTCCTACTCAGGCTCGCAACAAACGTAGTCGAGTAGAAAAATCCCTCCTCCCTCCTCGACTCCATGCAGCAGCAAAGCCAGTCCCATGTTCGTGCATATCATCTGCAGACGCTTTTATTCTTCGTTGAGAGGCATTGGTCTGTGCTGCACGATACACTCCAGCAAACCGTCTTTTCGACGCTGATTCAGTTCATTTCATTCGACGACCCACTCGTCCAGTCATGGACGTTTCTCTGCTTCGCCGCTATAGCCCATTCGGACATGCGTCCTTCGGCCGCGTCTGGCGCACCTATGACCCGGGACTGGGATACCATTTGGACGCATGCGATCCGTCGCACCAATGTACCCAGTGTCTCTCGTGCTGCCTGTCACGCAGCGTATGTTCTGCTTGTCCACTCGCATTCCCACTTTCAATCCTCTTCCCGGCTCGCCCTCACGCCGCAACGTCTTCTCGTAGAGATCGAGTCCCTGGCGAAGGACCTCGATGTTCAGGGACCACCTTTCCCATACGATTCTGTTTGCGCCTTCCTCTCGCAAGCCCTAAGAATTGCGAGTCAGGACGCGCGACTTTACCGGATGCAGTTCGAGGAGAAAGCCCTGAGCTGGCTCGTCGACTGCTGGGCCGTTCGAGATGCCGGGAACCTCCCTTTGCACTTGGTTAGGGATATGATGCTACTTTTGGAGTCGATATGCGGGCTGTCGAAGAGAAGCGATTTGTTCTGCAGAGTCCTTCCCAGAATGCCTCATCGTCGAAACTTTGGTTGCACAAAGGAATACCAAGGTTATCCGCGATTATTTGCTCACCGCAACATTGCCCGAGTTCCGGAAAGTCGACCACCGACCTCAGGTCGTCTTGAACCCCCTCGACCCTCCGACCGTCGCTGATGACAGACGTGTCGGCGATGATCCTGTCGAGGAGAGTCCTCGGGAGAAGAAGATTTCGACGTTCTTATTGAAGTCATTAGAATCGTTGGCGTCGGACTTGGAGCTCATCGCCAAATCGTCGACTCATCTGAGTGCAGAGAAAGCACGGAAATCTTTGGATTGGGCCGTTGTCGCTCTCTCTTTCGAATCTCTTCTCGGTCTCAACGGAACTCGTCCCAATCGGGCGTGTCATTCAGGCGGCCTGCAAACTAATGTTGTTGTTGTGGCTCCATTGCTTAAGGATTCCAGATGGACGGACGCCGAAAAAGCGCTTGTTATCCTCGCCCTCGAGCCTCTTACATCCACCGGAGACTCGCAGGATGATGATATCTTCTCCACTGGCTTGCTACCTCCGGAGGCTGGGTCGGGCATCAAAGCAGAGACGCTCCAATCGCTCCTATCTCACCGAGGACGAAAGGAGGATATAGTGGCTCGAAGACTTGATTTACAACGATTGATTTGCAAAAGCACTGATGTCAGTTTTTCACTTGTGACTATCTCTCAGACGTACTTACCGTCAAAACCAGGTTCAGGATGGATTCGAGACTCTTATGGAAACTTTGCGAAATGTGCTTCGAATATTGGTTGATGGACACAGTAATGACGCTCATGACCACGTCGATATGGATTTCCAGATGACCCCCGGAGAGCGTGCTACAGATAATGGTCAGCAAGCAGCTGTGTCCACAAGCGTGCGTTGCATCGCCGAGGTCTCCATAGCTTTTTTAACCATCACACCCATCCTTCGGTCGGTTTCTGGCGAATTGACCAACGACAAGGAGCTGACAAAGCTTGCACTCGAGTGCGCCGAAACACCAGTTGACACGTCGCTGCTTATTTTTCGGATATTTCTCCACCACGTCCAACAGACCCTCGCCCTCAGTAAAGCTAATTTTGATATGTTGCTGGATCAACTGGGCAGCGAGGGAATACTCCAGTCATATCTCCACGCCAAGAATGACAACACTCAGAGGCTTGTTGTGCAATTTTTGGATTCCACATTGCATATCTGGTGTGGCTCGAGTGGCGAGCGCGGCTCAAAAGCACGAAACCTCTGCAACTGGCTTTCGAAGGCCCTTGCTGCAGGTAAAGAGTCCAGGTCAAGAATCCGATCGTGGCAGACGCGAGACGCCCTCGCCAGATTTTATGACAGATATCTCTTGCATGAGCCCAGCGAAGCCTCCTGGTATCACGAGGAGGAAGACGATGAAGGATACGCAAATGGGCTACCGACTCACGTCCTTCCACTGATGAACAGAGATGATGATATTCGAGTTCGCTTCCGCGCCGGCGTCTTGAATGCTCACCTGTTTGCCGTTGGTCGGAGTATTGGCCGCGATGCGACGACCGTGTATACTCCCATTTTTGAATCTTACCCTCGGGATCTCGACAAGTGCGTTACTTATCTTTTTCAGTGAATATTTCTGATTTTCGCTCAGTTACGAGAACATGCTGACGCGCATCCTCTGTCTTGGGAACATGATGATCGTTTGCTCGGCTACTCGACGCGGAGCCTATTGGCATTTGTTGGAAGGGTCACTATACACCACCAGGTATTCTCTTCATACAGAAGCCGTCCTCGTCGGTGTTTCCCAACGTCTTGGGCTACCTAAATTTGCCGCTTTGTTTGAGGCATACGCGTCCCAGCTCGCGTTCACCATCAGGGTCCAAAATACGGACTTTCTCCGACTCCCCACCTCGCCTACTCGGTTACAACGATCGCAGAGGTTGCGCTGAAGCAAATTTTGTAGCGTTCACGCCAACGAATCTTGTTGCAGATGCGCCGCATCAAACAGCACATGTGGGGCGGAAAACTTTTCGAAGGCCACTGCAAGGTGATACAGAAGCCAGTCTCCGAGGGTATTCGTGATTGTTTCGCGGACATCGTCGGGTTTCAAATTCTACAGGCCCTTCTCAAGTCTCCGATGCGGGACAAACAGTGGCCTACAGGACAGAGTTGGAAGCCCTTCTCCTTCGAAAAACCATGACCGAGGAGCAATCCGACAGCCTTCCGCGATGCTCTGCGCGACAATGTAGACGGGGTGGTGACCTGGATCGTGCGCCACGCTCGGAGATCAGGACTTTCGTTCCGAGGGTCCCATTGTCAATTGCCCTGGAAGTCGCTGATGCGAGGTGGCCATAGGATGGCGAATGTATTCCGCGCGTTGGTCTGTCAATCGCAGTTTGGGAAGATTTTGAAACCCCATCCCCCCAACGTCCCGGCTTTCCCGGCTGCGACCGTCCTTCAGGCGTTGGTCTGGTTCGATTCATTCGTCCTAGACACGGATGCGGGATCCACGGCTTACCATGTCGCGCACGAGCTATTCGCTGAAATACAACGGTCTCCTTTAGTCAACGAACAAATTCGTTTGATCAACGCGCTCTGCCTATGGATCGCTTTCCGTCATGAGAGCTTTCAAGACCCGAACCCTTCTGCACACGCTCATTCGAGGCTGCAACTTCCTTGATGGCGCAATCGGATCTTGCGCGAGCTGCTCAATCTGTGCTAGAATGGGTATTTGACTGTTATCGGACGACCCGGCAGGACAACCCTCGCTTCCCCCGATGTTCTTATTCGCATTTCCTGCTTTGCCAACGATTACGCCCGCCAACCGCCTGAATCTCCTTTTCTATTCGTTGGGCCAACAACCTGCGGACGTGGATAGATGGCCAGGTTCTACTTTTGTCTACAGTCAAGTCGAGATCGTTGAAGGCTTACCCTCATACGCGCCTTATCTGCTTGGCCCCACACACCATCACCCCCAGCTGAAGCGAACTCGCTCGTTCGATCACATCCGAGAACCTTTCGACGGTGCTTGAGCGACCCCTCGATCGTGTCCAATAAGTTTCGTTTGGTTCGCCGATTAGAAGAGCACGCGGGTCGCAGCGGATCGCGACACGAGAGACCAGTTTGCAGAACGGATTTCTGGAGTTTGCGAGAATGCATCCCGCCTTCGGAGCAACTGCAGGATGCGGATATCGATGCGTTTGCTAATCTGCTGGAGATTCACGAAGGGCACATCAGTAGCTTTGACCGGGAGCCGCCTGCATCTCGCGGTACAGAACGTCGCGACGCCGGCATCGCTGCCGCAGGATTGGATTGTCCATCGCCCTTCTCACCATGCTGGAGGCAAGCAATGGCGCTCAAAGTTCATATTTCCTATCAGACGCTCCGCTCCATCATGTCCGGTCTTCCCCTCCGAATATCTCGACTAAAGTGCCGGTTGCGTATAGGGATGAGCTGCGTTACCTCCATGGCGTAATAGGCGCATCCCGAAGACTAGATCGGTTCGCACTCTCGAGGAACTTAGCTCGGACGTATATCTCGAAGCCGTCGGGGATTTTCCGCGATGGGTCGGTATGGTGGCGACCTTGTTGAGCGACATTCTGTCCGCTGACGAACCGTTTTTCGCCCAACTGACTCTCATTTTACAATCGGATGCCTCCTTCACTGAACAAACGTTGCCAGTGCTGGTACACTCCGTTTTGGAAAATGAGCGGTCCAGCATCACAGCAAGCAGCCCCTATCCGCTTTGCCATGCCGAAAATCCCTTTCGACTTATTTTGCCGCCGTTCTGGAATCGGGGCGCGCAAGCATTCCGGTCTTGCGCTCCATTGTCGATGTCGTCCTCCATCTTCGGAATTTCGCTCCCCTGGTCGAAAAGGACGTGACAAAGACAGACCCGAAGAAAGTTGACGCGTTGTCCTATGACAAGTGGTTGGCCATCGATCATACACTGCTCGCTCGCAATTCCTTGGCGTGCGGTTCATACACCACTTCTCTTCTTTTTTTAGAACTTGCCACTGAATATTCCAAGGGCGATCCCGACGATGCTGCACCGATTTTGTATGAGATTTACAGCCACATCGACGAGCCTGATGGATTTTACGGCATCAAAACGAAGAACCTCCATCAGTTCCTCATTAAGCGTTTCCATCACGAACGGCAATGGGATAAAGCCTTTCGATTCCATAGCGCTGCTCTGGAGGCTGGAAGTACTGATGCGGTCGAGGCGGACGGTCTATTGCAGTCCTTCCATTCTTTTGGATTCAACCACCTTGCGATCGACACCCTACAAGGCTCCTCGTTCAGCGCGGGTGCGACCTTCACGCCGGGCATGAATTATCGCCTTGGCTGGCGAACAGAAACCTGGGACCTCCCAGAACGACCGGCCGAGGGAAACCCCGGGTCGCCGCTCTACAACGCCTTGCGCGCGGTTCACCGCGCACGCAGCCCTCGCGTCATCCAGTCTGTTGTTCGTAGTGCAATCTCCGACGAGATTGGTCGGCTTCGGGCACTCGGGTCGGAAAATGTGGCGGAGATTCGGGATGCAGCTCAAAACTTGATGTGTCTTAACCAAGTTTCGCAATGGTTTGCTCCCCAAAGACAAGCCATCATACACTCACGACAAGCCGATTCGTCTGAATGGAAAGAATTCACCAATCTGCGCAAGGGTTTTGGGTCAGTGCGGGATATTCATACGCGTGTGCTGCCTGACCATTTCACAGATTTTCAGACTTTGAGAACGTGATGGCAACGCGGATATCCCTTGTTCGTTCCGTTCGAAGGAAGGAGGAACGCCAACAAATCGGGACGCTCGTCTCGCCATTTTCCCGATGCCTTCTCGACGTCGAGAAACAGTGCCTCATCAAATTGTCTGAGGCTGCCAGAGATGCCCAGCAGGTCCAGATCGCGCTCAATTCCGTGACTTGTGCCCGAAAGTTGGAACGATCGCCTTCCGTCGGGGTAACTGTGGAATTTGCCAACGTCCTTCGACTGCATAAGGAAGAGAAGCTGGCTGTCCAGTTCTTGAAAGACGTTGACCTTACTCATCTCCCTCCAAATGAGAAAGCCGTCATCTTTGCGCGCCTTGTGAGTCCTTGAGCTCATTCATTGCTTCCGTGTTACCTAACCGCACAATCAGGGCACTTGGACAGCCGAGGCTCGATTGGAAAATCCAACATCCATCTCGGACTCCTACTTTAAGCCAGCGACCGCCTTGGCCAGCACCTCCCGCAAAGACTCCCCCGCGCGATTTGATGATTCTCACGCGAGAGTGTACCACCAGTACGCAAGTTTCGCTGAACGACAATACAAGGCCATCAACAATTCCCCGGATGCCCTTCGATGGAGAGTTTACGTCGATCGCAAGACGCAAGAGATTGAGTTGCGTAAAACTCAAGGGCAGAATAAATCTCTCCACGACGCGAGAGTTTTATTGCAGACCGACCAGGAGCTGTTCCGAAAGCACAACAAGGCCCGCGAAGGGTTTCTCGCAGATGCAATCGAGATGTATTCCCGTGCACTCGAGGCCTCAGATGCATTCGATGGTGACGGTGCTATCCGACTGTGTTCTTTGTGGTTTGAGAATTTCGATGAAACGGAGTTCGGTTTCCAAGACACGGTCCAGGCGGCTCTCGCTCGAGTCCCCTCGCGCAAACTCGTCTTCCTGGCTGTGCGTTCTTCTTTCTTGTCTTGCGTCTAATACTAACCTCTCTTTAGCATCAATTGTCTGCGCGGCTTTCAAAAACCTCGGAGTCCACGAAGAACCAGGAAAATCTGGAGAGTGTTGTGCTGCGTATGTGCATCGACCATCCCTTCCACAGCTTGTATCAAGTGTACTGCTTGTTGCCGTACTCGGAGTCCCCGCCGCCACCCACTGACAAGCGCCAGTCCAGCCGCCATAGCACACCAATCCTTACCCCCCCAATATTCAGGCAACAGCGCGGAGTGAAGCTGCGTCTGTCATTTTCGATCGCTTACGCGGGGATCTTGGATGCGGAGACCGTGTCAAGGACGTCGAGCTGGTCGCCAGTGCCTGTCTCGCGTGGGCGAAGTTCCCTATCATCAAAAACACAAAGCGGACAAGAAAGGGGGACCTTGGCCAAGACGACCCAATCCCGCCCCACCTCACGATTCGCAATATTTCGAACATCAATGTGCCAGTGCTCACGTGCCCGCCAGCGCTCGACCCGAGCTGCAAATACGACAACTGTGTTTTTATCAAGAAGTTTGAGACGTCGTACGACACAGCCGGTGGTATCAATTTGCCGAAGGTCTGCATATGCGTGGGCGTTGACGGTGAACGGTACAAGCAGCTGGTACGAGCCCCGACGCTCCTTTTTTCTTCTTGTTGCTTACTTTCGTTGTAGTTCAAAGGCGAGGGGAACGACGACTTGCGGCAGGACGCAGTCATGGAGCAAGTGTTTACGCTTGTCAACACCGTTCTCCAGGGCGACAGAGAAACCAATCGCCGTTCTCTCTCAACGTCCGAGGCTACGTCATTGTCCCTCTTGGTGCGCAGGCTGGTGTTCTGGAGTTCGTCGTGAACACCACACCTATGCAACATTGGCTTCAAAATGCCCACTTGCAGTATGTCATCTTCACTTTCCTCGAGACTGTTGAATTAAAGTACCCCTAGATACAACAAGAACGACTGGACACCCCCGGTCGCAACTCGCAACATACAGAAGGCATACGCCGAGTTCGGCGGCCCCAGCGGAGGCAAGAAGGCCGCTGAGCCGGACAAGCTGCTCGAGCGGTACCTCCAAATTAAGGAGCACTTCCACCCAGTGATGCGGCACTTTTTCACGGAAAAGCACAAGCACCCAATGGCGTGGTTCGCGATGCGGCTGAACTACATCCGCAGCGTTGCGACGACGTCGATCGTGGGGCATGTCCTGGGGCTCGGCGATCGCCACGGGTCAAACATCCTACTGGACACTGAGACGGGCGAGGTGGTGCACATCGACCTCGGGATTGCGTTCGACCAGGGGAAGCTGCTAACCGTGCCGGAGCAGGTGCCGTTCCGCATGACATCGGACGTGGTGGACGGTATGGGTGCCGCAGGGACGCAGGGAGTGTTCCAGCGCTGCGCGGAGGAGACACTGCGAGTGCTGCGCGAGGGCTCGGAGGTGATCATGACCGTGCTCGAGGTGTTCAAACACGACCCGCTGCATTCGTGGACCGCGAGTGACGTCAAGCTGAAGAACGTACAGAAGGACGCGGACGGAGCGGCGCCGACTGGGGGCGCTGCACTGGGACGGTTCCGGACGGGATTGGCAGGAATCGGGATCGATATGGCGAGTGGGGACTGCGGACGAGGCGGCGGACCGGGCGCTGAGCGGCGTTGCACGCAAGCTCGACAAAGCGATGAGTGGTCGAGTACACGGTCAACGAGCTGATCGCGGAGGCGACGATCCGATGCGACTGGCGACCATCTGGCATGGTGCGGTCCCATTCTTTCCCCTCTTCTGCAACCTCATACTGACGCACAACCAGGCTGGGGCGCCATTTATTAATTTTTTTCTCTCTCTTTTTTTTGCATCCACTCAGGACCCACAATCATGACTCCGGGAATTTCCCATGCATTGCTGACACTCTCACTGTATCTACCACTATGTATTTTTTCGCATCCAAATGGTTCAGTTCCTTCTCGGTCCCCGCGATTTTGTGCCATCAGCTGTCAATCATTGCGCCGCCTCTTGCCTTTCGTCCCACCACCGGTGAATAGTACAGTAGCTGCAGCCGCTCAATCATGTTTGGAGCTTCGCCTGACCTTGGTTCCTTGCAAATACCCCTCTCCATCCCCGAATTCAGATCCTCTTTTGCCTGGTAACGCGGTTTCTCTGCCACTGGTCTCTTCGACAGTCACGAATTCCGCGAAAGAGATATTCCGCATTGCAGTAGTAGCGCCGAGTTGGTGGCAAAGCGCTCAGCGCCAAATCGACCACGAGATACAGGAATATCAAGAGTCAAATCCCGTGCGCTTCGGAGTCGACCGAAACGGCCTTTCCTCGATTGGAAGATTGCCGCCCGAAATGCTCTCTAGAGTTTTCCAATTTTGTGCACTACAGGACTCCCTTTCCGTTGGATTGAGGAGGTTTCGCACATATGTCGACACTGGCGTGCGGGTCGCGTTGGGGTGTCCAAACCTTTGGTGCTCCCCCATATTTTCGCGGCCAAAATGGGCCGATGAAATGTTGGAAGAGGTCGAAGATGGCGCCTTTGAGCATCCGTCTAGATCTAGATGTCACGTTCATCACGCCGAGGATGCTCGAAGCCGTGCATTCGTCCCTGGGGCACATTTCGCGCGTCGCAGAGCTAGAGTTCGCCGGACACTCCATCGAAAGCAGCTCCATCCAAGCTATCCTCAACCTAACTGGCAAGTCTTGATGCATTGCCAATACCATTATTTAATATCCCGACCTAGATCCTGCACCATACTTGCAGTCCCTTTCTCTCTCAGCTCACAATCGGGAGGGTTCAGCTAAATCACTTACTCAGTTTTTCTAACCGCTCATATTTTCCCATAACAGCGCTTTGCCATTCCCGCCGCGTTCTTAAACGGCGAGCCCCTCGCCCCGCAAGATCGAGCTCACTAGATTCAGCATTCCATGGATTCGCCGCTCATGAACAACCTCGTTACATCTCAAAACATCCACGATTCTGACGCGAACCGGGGCGGGCCTTCTCCATTAATGATTGGGTCGAAGCTCTCGGGAGAATGGCCCTTGCTGGAAATCCTCGAACTAGAAAACGCTCTACCGACGATTGCAGAGGGTGTTACCACCGGTAGCTTGTGGCCCAGTATGCGAACCTCACTCCCACACCTGAAGCACATCGTCATTGCTAGCCGTTTTTCGGTGCTCGAAGTCGCCAATACACTCAACCATCTATCGCATCCGCCCACGACGAGCATGAGGATATCATGCCAAGGGTTCGGCACTAATTCTGCTGAATTTACTTGTACAACTTTGATGCCGGCACTGTCCAGTCTTCAGAGTGCACCCACAATATCTCTTCGCTCGCTCTGCGTGGACGTAAACATTGGCTACGGCGGCGTGAACTTGCGGGCGTGGACTTCTTATTTCCGGCCCAGTGATCTTCCTCCTCATAATCGTCCCTTCTTAGATCTCGAGATCAAGTATTGCAGACAGGATGAAACCGAGTTGTTACTTGGGTACATGTGCCAAATCACTGCCTCTTCAGGGACTCCAGAGCCTAAGCGTTTCCGACGCAATCGAAACCAGGACATGGCTCAGCAGCTTCGCCGACCTCCCCGCTCTCCAAACTGTCCGCCTTCGGGGCCAGGCAAGCCAACTGATCGCTGCCCTTCGAGAGGATGTTTTCCTGGACGGCGTGAAACAGACTCCTCGAGCCCGTGCCGTCAAACCCGCCGGTCATGGGCGGAAAGCAGGTCTACGCAAGGCCGAGGCAGGAGAACGTCTCAGGCGGCTTTTCTTTCCCAGCCTTGCGACACCCTCACCCCTCCCAAAACACCGATTTTGAGCACGAGGTGCTGACCGTTGGAGCGGGCTTGATGGAACGCTGTGAACGCAAACAGGATTTATGGAGCTTGACGCTGAGTGAATGCTTCCTGTTGGGGTCTAATGACGTCCTTCGTCTCCAGGAGATTGTACCAGAGGTTATATGGACGAGATCGAGCAGGGATTCAGCGAGGACGAGGATGAATACTACGATTATTCAGAAGACACCATACCTTTAGAATTTATAGGGTATGGATACGACACAGCGGACTACGACGGCGTGTGGTAACTGGATGTCTATATGCATAACGAATATTTCTTGAAGAACGCGAACTCAAACACTGAACAGTCGCCAGGGGCAATCGCTTCCTTTATCACAGGAACAAGCCTCCGCCATTCAAGTACTTTGCTTCGTTTCTTTATGCTGGGTTGTAAGTACAAGCTCGCTGTTCGATTGATGTGCTGAGGCTCGCTCGAACAGACAGACCCTCGACGCCCGTTTACTATCAAGTTCGAGGTAACAACACGGTGCGCGCGGACCGCAATGCGTGGAGCAGTCGGGCCGAGTCGCCGATTTCACTCACCGGGATTGGACACACACCAAAACAAACTTCTCCTCCCCTCATGAACCAGATTCCTCTTGCTCAACTCCCGCCGGCTCAGCCTCTTGTGTTTCAACCGCTACCGGTCCCAAACCCTGCCCAGGCGCAGCCCAACTGAAATGCCCTGTCAAACTGTTGCCACTCAGGCAGCCAATATCCCCAACTCAGTGTGTCGTCAGTTCATGTACTTGTGAGTCTCGCTAACGGTGATCCTAAAACCCCCGGCAACAGATTATAGCCATGAATGCTAACATGTTACAACTCGTACAAGACTTCAACAATCTCCAAAACCAAATCGTCGCAAGTCACAACGCTGTCGTCGCAAGACTCGACGCCATCGTGGGCAGGTGACAAACGCTTCCTGTTAACCACGACAACATTTATGAACTTCGTGTGTTCAGGCTCGACTTGGTACCGATGCGCGGCCACAATGGGGCTACGACGGCCTCGGATTTCTCCAATATCCTCCCGGTATAGTTGCAGACCCGCTTCTTCCAGCGACGTTGGCGGATGCTTTAGCGTTCAGTGGTGTGTGCACTGACTTTCTTTGTCCGCAATATTCTCAACGTCTTTCTGGACTCAAGGACCACAGTACATCGCGGCTATAAACCATCTGGTCGCCAACAATGCCCCTGGTTTGGTTGCTTTCCCCGGTGGGATCAATGCTACCCTCCTGGCCAAAAAGCAGCATTTCCTCCAGTATCTCGGCATCTATATCTGACTAGACATGCCACCGCCTCAGCTAGTTATTGCAGCCGTTCCTTCTCCAACCTACAAACTTCGTTGTACAGACAAATTCTCATTGTAAATAAATAGTCCTAGATGTATGTCGAGCCCGTGAACAGAAACGAAGTAAATAAATATGGACCTCTTACTCTCCGTTCGCGATTATGGCCGTCATACTGAGGGGGATGCAAGGCCATGCACGCGCATGAACGGGTTTGCGGTGGTGGGTCGCCGCGGCGATCAACAATGCGACGTCGTCTCTTTCACTCCCACCACCATCCCGCCTCAATTGCATTCCACCCCCAATCCCAATCTCCCTGGGTGCGACTTCTCTCAAAATTGGGAAGAGCGGATATCGGTTCAACGCCATGTACGCCTCTTGCTGCGGAAGCTCGGATAGCCGCGCGCGTTCGACTGGGTCCAGGCCCAACCGCAGGAATCGACGTAGCGACCTCAGAAATAGGGAAAGGAGGCCAAGCGTGTCGACCATTTGAAGAGACAAAATAGGGGTCAGCTTGCCCATCATGAACTTTTCTGATCCGGAACACAAGAAAAGAAATCTGATCCGTCGTGTGTTTACACCTGCATTTTTTCTTTCAACTTTGGACCGATTCGACTTGGGAGATTTCCCGATGTCCATTCTCCACACTAATTGGTTCTGGGGCAACTACGTAGGTCTTGGAGTCCCGCCACAATAGAGAGATGGCAGACGCGGCGCTCGCTGCAATCCAACCAATCCCGGCGCCGGATGCTTGAAGACATCCTTTTCACTGACTCAACGTCCGTCGGCTGGCCTTGAGCGTGAACAACAGGGACACGGAACCACGCCACGAGGCCACGAAGCCCATGACTGCGTTCAGCAACCACACTCCCGAGTCCGCTCTTCGAGATTCTCTTTTTTGATAGAATGGCGTCGAATTGAGGTATATTCCGTTGCTGGATTCGGAATCATAGCCTTGTAGACTCGCATTCAATGACGACCAACTCGTAACCTGTTTTATGCGGAGGACTCGAGGTAAGGCTCTTGTTCCCATTCTTTTATTTTTCTTTCCTTCAGTCGTCTCGCATCTTGTGTCTTCTTCTCATAGTAACTCACATTCAAGCATGGCCCGGTGGTGTATAGTGCACACAGTGCGCATTCCTTAGGCAACTGGGAAGGCCTTGACACTGACGGACCCTCGTTCGATTCGCCCTGGGCTTCGACGTTAGGAGAGAAAGTTTGTTTCAAGTTTTGCCTTTGTTGCTTTTGTACGCTGATCGTCACCGCAAGCTTTCTCGTGCAATCAAGGCCCGGTGGCGTAATGTGCGCATGCACACCTGTAGTCGGTATTATACCAATGAGCACGTTTGCGCAGGCGGACCTCGTTCGATTCGAGGTCGGGTCGTCCTTCTGCCATTTGAAATATCTCTTGATGGTTCTTTCCTTTCTTTTCAACCCATCCTCGTTCGCGAATTCTTCTGCACTGTGCACACCTGCGGCTGTTCTGTGTTTTGCCGCGTAATCGGCGGGAAGGTCTCGGTAGGAGTCGTTTTTCTTTAATTCTCTGCCTTTTTATTATTTCGGACGTTACTCGGCATGTATGCGCAGGCTACGAGGAATGAACAGTACGGTGTACACTTGCGGCTGTTTGGGAGGAGTTCAAATTGTTGCGCAGGAGAACGTCGTTTGATTCGAGGCGAGGCCCGCGTGTTTTGTACGCTTTTTTCTTTCACTCTCTCACGGCTGTGGCCGCTTTGTCTTACTGCAAAAAACAGCCTGTAATAAATACATACATGATGTTCAGTGAGTTTTCCAACGGTTTTCCTCACCGGTAAAAATGGGCCAAATTTTTCCTTTGTCATGACGAACCGTCTTTGTCGGGGTAAAGCTTTCTCCCACCACATGCTTGGTGGGAGAAAGCTTTTACCGCAACAAAGAGGGTTAGTATTAACAAGATAAAACAAGCCGGGTTTTTCATTGAGTAATAGACACAGGTAAACTCACTGAACAAGAGGTAGGTGCACCCCATCCACCACCCTCGACGACATCACGTGAGTTTCCTTATTTAGTGAGTCGATAAACATTTAATATTGGGACTACGAGGATGACTAAAGCAAAATCCCCTCGACCAAATTACGGAGATACATGTAATATATCCATGGAAAAAAAACTGGGTCCCTTCGGTGCTCATGGGTGGGACTTACTGACTTTGTCAACGGCATTAGTTTGGATCAATAATTGATGGGCTTGATGAGAATCGACATGCCTGCTGAACATCGTAATTCCTGAGCACACCGCTCCTGAGAGCCCCAAGTTTTTTCTGTAGCTACTTTGCATGTATTCCCGCAATCTGGTCGAAGGGATTTGCTTCAAACGACTTGCAACTAACTTTATTAATTGTTTTCGTCACCCTCGCCAGATAAGGAAATGTCACATGACGTTCGTCGAGGGGTGGATGGGTGCACCTTATCTATTACAAGGCTGTTTTTCTTCCAGTAAGACAAAGCGGCCACAGCGGTGTTCTCCGAGTCTTTCGTGTGGATTTCATTTCCATTGTTCGCATTTGTCGTGAATCCGGCCCTGCACATTCACACCTCATACGCTAATAGGATTTGTGCGTGTGCAAGAGAACCTCGTTCGAGTAGAGGTAAGGAAGGCCATTCTGACTTCAAGAGTC
>JARJCM010000827.1:0-17731 GCA_029233265.1 Mycena alexandri | reverse complement strand
TATATCTGGTTGCTCCTTACCAGTTCGCGCAACTTCCCAACTGCAGCAGCGCTATACCAACAAAAACTTCGTATTTACATTCCTCAACTGGGTTATGCTTAGCCTTTGCGTGTTTTATTGCCCGACATTCTCCTCTTTGCGTCATTCTCGAACGCTGGCTTCCGTGATACGTGAAACACTGGGCGTGCTACCTGGGCCTCCAAAGCGTGTACCGAAGTTCGGGTTAAAACCAACCACCGAATATACTTGATATATTTCTGTGGTCATTTCTCGCGGCAGGTTCTCAGTGACAACGCAATCCTATCTCATCGCTCACCAAGTTATCAGTGGCAGCGCAATCCTACATCATCACCCACCAGTTAAGCCTGCTCACTGCTCAGACTAACTGGTCCAACTGGCATCTTCTTCTAGTTCACTAAGCCCACACCCATGGATCCACTGTCTGCAGCTATGGCTCAGCCTCCTACCCAAACAGATGGTGGTGGCTTCATCTACCTTTACTTTCTGCAAGATGTACATGGAAGGTGGATCGTTAAAATAGGTGAAACGACGTGGCCACCGAGGAGAAAAAAGGAGTGGGACCGCCAGTGCGCGCCGCAGCGCCATATCTGGTTCGAGTACGCACTCTGGGTTCCCTGGAGGAAAAAGATGGGTGAGTCTCTTTCTTTCTTTGCTCTGTTTCTTTTAACGCTTCGTGCCAATGCTAAATCTGTATTTAGAAGGCCTCCTTCATCTGTGGGCTACGCTGAACAGAGCGTGGCTCGGATATGTCTTTTGCCGCTATTGTGGTGTTCATCATCGCGAACAGTTTGACTTGGGAAGATGCGGAGGAATGTGGACGATAATACAGACGGCCATGGCATTCGTCTTCAAGATGGGATGGCCCTCGTGGTGGTACGACTTATTATAATCCGTCAATCTTATCGCTAATCTCACTTACATCCGGTCTTTAATAGGATGCCATTTTAAAATTCCAACGAGAGAGACGGACTCTGTGATCTACGTGCTGAATGGTTTCTTCGTCTTTACGCATCTGCGAATTACTCCGTGCTATAAACTTTCAAATCGAGCTCCTATGACATTTCGTGTACATATTCGTCTATTCTACCAATACAATGCGCAGGAGGACGAAATGTTGAGTACTCACGGAGTCTAGACGCAACCCCATCAGGCCTAAAAAAGAATGATATGACTCGTACTGCCATGCGCCAGCACTGGCCTTCACCACAAGTACTCTTGGGGTACTCTGTTCTTCTAAGTTCTGGCGTTCTCTCAAGTTCGCTCGGAGGATTGTTGACTCAAGGCGAATCTGTGAGCCTCGGTATAGATTATTGCTTCGCGGAAGGTTGCGGTGACGCAGGTGAGTTAAATCTGCTGCGGCTCGCCGGGCTCGGATTGCGTTGACCATCGGCATGGTTGTCTTCGTCAACGGCTGTCAAAAAGACTTGCGCGGCCTTTCGGCCAAATTGCTCAATCAGCCCCTATTTCTTGCTCCTAATTTAACCGCGATATAAAGACTGGGCACAACTCCTCAAACCCAAGGCAAACGATGTCCCCTCCTCCCCGCAATATTGCAATTATTGGCGCTGGCCTCGGCGGTCTCCTCCTCGCCCGAATTTTACAGCTCGAGAACGTCTCCTTCACCATCTATGAATCTGACGCCGACGCCTCCCTTCGCGCCACCTTCGGAGGATCATTGGACCTCAAATACGAAACTGGCCAACGGGCTATGCACGCTGCGGGTCTCCATGCTGAGTTCCTAAAGCTCGCCCGCCCAGAGGGGGAACAAATGCGTATATTAGACAAGACGGGGAAGATCTACCACGATGTCACCGAGACCGGCGCCTCCTTCTACAACCCCGAGATCGACCGGGGCCAGCTGCGCACTCTCATCCTCGACTCGCTCACCCCTGGGACCGTGCAATGGGGCCACAAGGCCACGGCCGTACGCAAAGATGCTGATAGCGGCAAATACACCATCGAGTTCGCGTCCGGCCTTACCGTGGAAAATGTCGACATCGTCGTCGGCGCGGACGGCGCCTGGTCGCGGGTGCGTCCCCTTATCTGGGATGCGAAGCCCATCTACAGCGGCGTCACCTTCCTCGAGACCAAGATCGACATGGCGAAGAACGCACACCTCAGTGCCCTCATCGGGAAGGGCACGATGACCGCGCTGAGCGACGGGAAGGGTCTCCTAGCGCAGCTTAACTCGACGCATGCCATCCTCTACTCTGCGTTGCGCGTTCCGGAGGACTGGGCGAAGACCTCGGCGGTCGCGCAGGCGGAGACGACAGCGGAGAAACTCGCGCTGATGCTGGAGGAGTTTGGCGGCTGGCACGAAGAGCTGCGGGAGCTCATCCGCGTCGGAGAGAACCCGACGGTGCGGCCCATCTACGCGTTGCCATCCGATTCCCTACCGCGTACCAAAACCGACAACATCGTGCTGCTCGGGGACGCGGCCCACGTCTTGAGTCCCTTCGGGGGTGACGGCGCAAATCTCGCTATGGCGGATGCTGCTGATCTCGCCAAGGTGCTGGTGTCGGGCCAACCTCTGGAGAAGTACGAAAAGCTGATGCGGGAACGCGGAAATGAGGCGTGCAAGGGTGCGGCGCAAAACTTGGAGCTGTTCTTTGGGGAGAATGCTGCGGCCGTCATGGCCAAGTTTTTCGATATGCCCTGGGGTGCGGGATTCTTACTCAAGGCCTGGCTCTACTTCCGGTCATTCTTCTGGTAAACCCGTTGGGTTGTCGTTGAAACATAAAGTAATGTAATGAAAACATGAATATATCTATTTATCGATTCAAGAATGTTGACCTACCGTAATGGACTGGCGCTTGCTCGAAGAATTGAACCATCGCTAGCCGAGGCTATGCTTTATTCATTGAGGAGGAGTGCAATTGCAGGTAGAGAATAAACATGATATTTAGAAGAGATTAATTCTCACGAGTGCTATAAAACAACTCTATGGCCTCGTCGTGTCCTATCTCCCAGTCTTCACCGTCCGCACGCACTGCGTCGTCCAAATCTGCAGGATATTCGCTCACTGTGATAGCATCCGACTCAGAGTACGAGCATTCATCGCTGTCATAATCAGATCCGCGCTGCGAAATGTCTTCCTGTCCCCAATGAAACTCGCCAAAGTTATCAGTCGCCAAACCGTGCACAGAGCGCGGGTCCATGAACTCGAGCATCTCGGGCAGGGACTCGAGAACCTTGAAGAGTTCCTCTTCGCCTTGGATTTTCGTACTCTCTGGTTCATCTTCATTGGGGTCTCCGGCAGCTGCTGCCTCCGCCTCTGAGTCTTCAGCCTGTGGTTCCTTTTCAACAGGAAAAGGAAGGTCGCGGAACATGCTCGCCATGAAGGCGAGGTTCCGGTAACGGCGTAGGCGGGGAAAGCGGGCCTTGAGTGATTCAGTCCTCGGGTTTTCCACGCAAAAGACGTCGATGAACTTGACCGTCTGATGGTGCACAGACTTGGCAGCGTCTTCATGTAAGGTGAGGGACTCGAGGAGGGGACACCGGTCGAGCAATGGTTGAACATGGAACTCCCGACTAGTCCAAGGGAGTCGGAGGGATGTGAGGGTGGCGCCATATGCCTCAAGCAGGTGGGTCAAAATCTCGTAGTGCAGAACACCATAAAACGACGCCCATAATCGTCGCAGGGTGGGAATTCACCATTTAGAAGCCAGAAACCTAGATTCGATGTCTAATTCCAAACCTAAGACCTCGAGTTTGTCGAAGGTGAGGACCGGATGCTGATCGTCAACGGCTGGAAGAGAGAGGACGAGAGACTTTAGGTTGTGGGAAAGCTCGACGAGGAAAGGGAGGATGGTAGAATATGGGAAGCCCCTGCTAAATTCGAGGGATGTGATGGTGGAGCTCATGGGCGGGAGCAGGCACGGGAGCCCTGGAATCCAGAATGGCGGGGAAACCCCAATGTGAGAGAGGGTCGGGCAGAGCTTCAAGATGCGCTCTGTTTCCATCCCGTATAATCGGGAGTCTCCGTGGGGAACAAAGCAGTCGACATTGAGATGTCGCACGAGGGCTCCCAAGCCCTCTCGGCCTTCGAGTGCGCGGACAAAGACCGACAAATGGAGAATCCGGCGGAGGGTCACTCTTTCGTAGAGCAGTTCGGTTCCGACGCGATTCCAGGACTTGCACACAGCGAGGATGGAGAGCTTTGTACGCAGATCCACCCACGCCACGTCCAAGGGATTCGGGAGCAAGGTCTTGGTTCCACTGAGGAGCCACGGGGGCGGTAAAGCATCGCGGAAAATGCGGAGCAAAATTTCAGGGGGAAGTGTAGCAAAATCCCCGAGGTGGTAGATCTGAAATAATAGCGAATAAGAATCGTAGGACACCTACTCGACTCCCTTGCGTACCGCCAGTCTTCGAGAAAGATAGCGATTCAGTCGCTCATTCTCCATTTGAACGTGCTTCAGGTTCTCCAGCTCCTGATGGACATTCCGGAGAGCTGCCTAGATATTTCCGTTGAGTTTTTTGAGGTTTCCACCGCCGCAAGACGCGTGCGCAACGTGTTGTGTCGCCTTACCACCGTGTTTTCCAGTGAAGAATACAGATATTCGGGATCTCTACGATTACCGTCATTTTCGCTCTTTGTTCGAATCAGCCGCCGCGTCAAGAATACGCCAAAGATACGCACGGGCAAGATGGTGTCGAAATTCAACATGAGAGTTCTTTGTTCGAATTCACGATCGAAATGCCGATTAATGCCGAAGTGACGAAGCACCCCTGTCCCAAACCACCATGTCCGCCGATGGTTTTCGCTTTCCTCTCGATATGGAGCGAGAGATTTTTGAAACCGCGGCGGCTGTAAATCCACAAACGATTCCCACTCTTCTACGTGTTTGCCACAGGATTCATGCCTGGTAAGTCCTCAACTGAGTAGACTACGTTCCTGGGTTTAACGCACTCGCTGCAGGCTTGAGCCTCTGCTGTACATGGTTGTTATCGCTACCAAGGACGATGATCCGGTATTCAACGCTGTCCGACACAAGTCGCCGGCCTTTTTGCAAAATGCTGTGCGCCATGTTTTCCTTGCCAGCGACGCGATCGAGGCGGCCACGAAACACCTCCTCCCTAATTCCTCTGGGATTACCTCTCTTTTCCTCGACGCAGAGGTGGATCTGAGCCTCTTTGATGTTCTGGCCAACACACGTGTTCGAAGACTGAATCTTTCTGTGCCGCCATCTCCTCATGATCAATGGGCGCAGTCAATCCTGAAGCAGCCGATGTTTTTATCCATTTCGCATCTAGACCTGTACAAGGATAATTCCACTCACTCAAACTGGGATGATTGGTCCCTCCTTGCTTCCCTTCCTGCGCTCACGCACCTATGCTTTTCGAAAACACTCTCCGTCCTGATTCTGAATAATGTGCTCGCAGAATGTCCGCGACTCCGGGCTGTAATTACTGCATTTTGGGCTGAGGGAGAAGAGGATAAAGCACTCCTCTTTGCCGGTGGACTTGCCACCAACGATCCTCGGGCTGTAGTGATGGCGCCTTCGGAGTACAAGGAGGACTGGGAAAGGGGGATACGTGGCGGTGAGGACTTTTGGGTTCGCGCGGAGATATTTGTTGCCAAAAAGCGTGCGAGAGAGATCCAAAGTATGTCTTCGTTTTCCCTTCATTTTTTTTTGGTGCAGTCTAATTCAATGACCCAGAGGATCAATATTTCCTGCCTGACTCCCTCCTTTGCTAGATGGGCATCTCTGCCCCAGAACTATTCCTCGTCACACTCCATTTCTGACGCGCGCGCTGCGGCAATTCAAACTAACCCGCCTTTATTGGCGAGTAATTAACTCCAAGAGCTGCCTATTGGCGCCCTAAACTTGTCGTAGCGATATATCCAAGTCTGAAGGGGCAAACATAGTGATTTGTGCTAAGTGGTGTCAAGTGCAAGGTAAGTGAGTGGTAAGTGACCGATCTACGGTAAACGTCGAACGATATCTCTAATGAAACAAATCTTAATAAGGTGCGCCTTTTTCCTTCTTTGAATGTGACAAGAAAATTGACCTGTCCGTTTTGTTTAGTTGCCCTTTGGGATATTCAGTTTCCATCAGATTCGTGAAAAAGGTGCTCCGCGAATGCAAGGAGCAGATCCATTTTTCTTTCGGAAAATATCCGCAGAGTAATACCTACATACTTCTTTTGGCTTTCAAGCATGACATCGTGGTCTCGACGGGACGCGTACGCGACGCGCTTCCTATCCCCCATTTGTTGACAGATCAAGAATATCAAGCCCAAAATGGTTGCAAAATGGGGTTTTTCTTTTTGGAACGCAAGGAACTCGAATGCTTCACTGGAAAGTTAAAAAGTGGAAAGCCTGGATTGAAAGTGCCGGGCAATGTAATATCAGCTCAGAGAAATTAAGTGCGATACGAAAGTCAGTAAACCGCCGTCTCAATCCCATGAATCTTCACCCCGCGCCTCGTCTCCCCCCATTTCCCCTCCACGCGATTACATCCCCACACCCTTACTTCCGCCAGTGCCCTGCACCCCTCCAACAGCTTCTTCACCACGAAATCGTCCATCGCGCGACACCACCCAACGTCGAGCCGCTGCAGACTTGTCCCCCGTACCTCGTCAGCGAGCGCATTGAGCTCCTCCCCGCCGACGTCCTTCCACCCGTTAATATTGAGGCTTTGCAGTGACTTGCCTGAGTGTGACGCGATGGCGGCGAGGGCGGCGCTCCCCAGCTCGGGGTTGCGACTCAGGTCGAGGTGCGTAAGTTTGGTGGGGAAGTCGCCGAAGAACGCCGCGACGCCCGCATCAGTGAGGAAAGGCATATGCATGAGGGAGAGCGAGGTTAGGGCATGTGCATGCGGGGCGATGCCCAGCTCAAGGACGGCGTCGCTGAGCGCGGCGTGCCCCGAGAGGTCGAGGTGGGTAAGGTTCGCGCCGACGGCTTCGAGGAGGTTCACGACCTCGTCGTCGGTGAGAGACGCCTCGCCTTCGGGCTCTGCGAAGTCGAGGTATGTGACCTCCGACAGCTCGCCGATCGGCCCGAGCCACTCGTCGCATAGCTTGCCCACCTCACGCAGGCGTAAGCGGCGGAGTGTGCCTTTCGAGTTCTCGACGAGCGTCTCCAGGCAGACGAGGGAGAAGCGTGGGGACTGGGTGATCAGGAAGGCCTCCATGTTGGGGTGGGATTGGAGGAAGGCGATCCAGGCGGCCTCGCGGATGAGGAAGGGCCCAAAGAGGTCGAGGGAGACGAGGTTCGGGAGGGCGTTGGTCCAGGAGGCGATGACGGTGTCGTTGAGGGGGCCGCAGAAGTCGAGACGGAGGGTGGTGAGATTGGGGTTGAGGTTCCCGAGTGCGACGAACGCGTCCGGGGTGAGGTCTGAGTTTGTTACTTTAGTGGTATATTCAGACTAGAGGGCAGAAACGCTCACTGGTGGCGTCGTACATCGACAGCGTCGTGTTCTCTGCGCCGTAGAATAGAGGCGCGTTATCAGGCGTCCTACGAAATTATTGAGATTTCGGGGAACAAAAGAAAACGAAATGGCACCTACAGCCGCCTGTTCTTGGACAGCGCCTTCGAGATAGCCTCCATATTCAACGCCCCTATATCGCCAAACGCCTCCACGTCGTCGATGTGACGCGCAATGACCTGCGAGTAGACCTTGAGTTCACGTCCTCCATTCAAAAAATGGGACAACTCACATCGATACAAATAGTGACCAGCGACGGGAAGCCGCGCTTCTCGATATGCACGACGGTGCGCTTGTCGGCTGGAGTCTTCCGCTTGCGCGGCGCGGCGGCCTTCTTGAACGGGTCGGTCCCCGACGCTTTGGCGCACGGATGGCAGAGGTACCCCGTCCCCGTGCTAGAGGCCATGGTGTATTTTGTCTACAAGAAAAAAACGTAACTCGCCTACGCCAACACAACTGAGACAACCCACCATCGTAAACTGCTTCTCGCACTTTGCGCAATTCTCAAAGCTTCCAACAGCTGGCTTGGGGACGTTGGTCCATAAGGACCGCGAGAGCTCAGTATACGGATCCTCTTCCTCGCTGTCCTCGTCTTTCTTTTTCTTTTTGCTCTTGCTCTTCGATGCCGACGCTTTTGAGACAGCTGTCTTGGCCGTCTTTTTCTGCTTTTTAGGCGGTGATTCGGGCTCATCGAGGTTATCAGAATGGTATCCTTCCTATGACAATCGTCAGGCCCAGTCAATGAACGAGGGAAAGCGAAGAACGTCCACCTCTGCATCCGAGTTGTGCCCCTCTGCCGCTGCACCTCTTGAGGTACTTGGGCCCGCCTCTGTTTGTTGCGCTGGTGTTTGAGTGGCTACGCGCCGCGCAATAGTCGTCGGCGTAATTCCAGTGCTCTGTCAGTGTTAGACGGGGTTAAAAACCGGACTAAAAGGTTTTTAAAAGCACACTAACGCGAAGGTAGTCTGTGAGCGCAGATGCGGGTCCGCGTACATTTCTGCCTGCCATCGTTGTGGTGGTTTGCTAATGAGACGCGTGAGGTCACTGTGTGACTGATGGTGATTGGAAAGCGGTACCGAGGTTTGACCGAGGTCGCGTCAATTAAAGGACGCGACAGGAAATCGTCTCGTCTGCGTGAAACGACGCGATTGCAAGGCGAAAAAACACATTTGAAATGAACTCTAAACTAGCAGAACAGGCTCGACCTTTTGCGGCCTGGAAGCCGCTGCAAAGCCGCGAGCGTACTCCACCGACACTGCCGGTGAAAAGAAAAGAAAAAAGCGTAGGATGATGACAATACGTAGTGGCCACGGAAGTGACTGGAAGTGACATGGACTGCAGAGGGGTCGCGTCTGGTGCGATCACTTCAACCTAGTCTTCAGTTCACACGGTTGAACCTTGTTGTGAACAGCGGCAGACGTCTTCGCTCTTCTTTGAGCTTGTCTGTGGCTATCTGCTTGGGCCAGAGGCTTGGCAGCGACATTCTCCAGAGCTGCAAATTGAAATCAGTCTGTCCATAGATCATACACTGACTGAACAAAAGAAATGTCCGATGGGTGTTTGTAGTCATTCCGGAGTCAAATCACTCCAAATAAAATGGTGGCATTGACCTCTCTCGATTTCATGAGGGTTAAAGCCACATGTCCTCCTCTTTTCCCCCAAAAATGGCCAACTTGCAGCCGTTATTGCGAGCTCAAAACACTTTCAACTGGGGTGATTTTTCAGGAAGCCTTCAAATAATTTATTGCAGAGGAACTAATCGGATGACATGTGGCTTCAACCATGCCAATCCTCATGAAATTGAGAGAGGTCAATGCCACCATTTTATTTGGAGCAATCTGACTCCGGAATGACCCCAAACACCCATCGGACATTTCTTTTGTTCAGTTGGTGTATATAATGAGCCGGAAAACATTGAATCAGCACTCTGGCATCCTCCTCCCGAAAAGGTATGCCGTCGTATTTGCCTCGCAAAAAATCGAAACAAGCTTGATATGCATGAAAAAAATCTCCACGCTCAGATGACTTACGTTCGAGCTACTAGCTCAACCGAGATTCACAGCCTGTGATTCAAAGTTTAAACGGAGTTTTCGGACTTGTACTTACCGTATAAGGTAAAATGGACTCCGTTTTACCGCATCTTCCAACAACATCCAGTTGACATTCAAACATGAGCTATTTCTGGAAAAGGAAATCAATCATCTCCGTTCTTCCGTCGTAGCAGTATATAGGGGCGGCAAGTACAGTTGGTTTTCAACAAGAAACCAAAGTCACTCTACCAGCCTCTCCATAGCCACCATACACTTATCGAAATGTCTTCGACCACATCCAGCCAGCTTCCCGATGCCCGCCTCGTCGTGACCGGGCACGCCCCTGATGGCACCTCCATCTTCACATTCGACGACACCCGCAAACCCTTCGCGCCTTTTGGGCCCGCGGGCAGCACCTTCACGAGCTTCCATGCTAGCCCTACCGTGCCCGTGTCGAGCACCGCACCCTACCCCGAGCTCGCGACCGTCCTACCGCGTTGCGCGCCCGAGGGCGTCATCTTCTGCATCACCGACATCCCTGCAGGCGGTAGCGCACCAATGCACCGCACCCTCAGCATCGACTACGCCGTGGTGCTTTCGGGGGAGATCGTGTTGAGTTTGGACGGCGGGGAGGAAAAGACGATCAAGACGGGCGAGTTTTTGGTTCAGCGCGGGGTGAACCACGCGTGGCACAATCACACCCAGGAACCGTGCCGCATGTTAGCGGTTATGGTTGGGGCAGAGAAGGTTGTCCTTTCGGATGGGAAGGTGCTCGAGGCGACGGTGCTTGGAAAGAAGCCTGAGTAGAGTCGAATCCATATTTGCTGTACACATAGTATGCAGTACGAATTCTGCTGGTTGAAGTGTTACCTGACTAAATGAAAATATGCCCTGGCATTGAGCTCGTCGTTCCATCCGTTGATATTCAGCGTCTGGAGCTTGCCGTGTGCGACAAGCGCGACGAGGGCGGCTACCTGCGTGAGTTCAATGAGACCTATGGAGAAGAACGCGCGACGCCAGCATCGGTGAAGGACGTGTGCGGGGCAGCACCAGGCTCGAGGCGTCATTCAATTCGAAGACAGTCGATAAATAGGAGATACCGCGAGAGGTAGACGTGCGGTTCTTGCCCACCAAAGGTGCGCGACCCTCGCCCCATCAGGTCAGGTATATGAGCGGGGATTGTACGCGCTGTTGTGGTTGAGACGGCTCGGAGGGTTGGCGTTCGTTTATTAGGAGGGTGGAAGGTAGCTTTATCTAAAACATCAGTCCACCCGCATCTCTGGCTCAGTACAAAAACCTCGTCGAACTCAAGCCACTGCCAGCATCAGAACGAAGATAAATCCAAGAAAATTCCAAATACATATTGATTGTCTTTGTTGCGTCGATAAAATAAAATAATGGAGGGTCTGGCCCGAACTGGTCTAAACAAAATAAGGGACCGTGCTCTGTGGGCGGGTCAACGTTGAGTTCACAAGAAATGAAGAGTAAAACGAGGGAGGGATGTTAAGGGTAACGCACCATCCTCCTCGTCTGCATCCCCTTGTCTCGCTCGTTCTCCTCCGCGGCACCATAGACCGTGAACTCGCTCTCGCCCGTGTCGGTGATGGTGAGTATCGCAGCCATGTTCCCGCACCGATAGCCTATCGCGTCGTCGTCAGCGCTCATCCAAAAACAAAACGCGCAACTCACAATAATTCGGCGCACTCCAAACCGTAACTAGCCCCCCATCAAACATATGCTTATACCCCTCATTCACCAGCTGATGCGCGCGCGCAATCAACCTCAAGTCGTTAATATGGTTAAACGCCCGCGTCACACTGCCGCCGAAGAGCCAGCCCGCGCCCCGGGGGGAGACGGCCCATGCGAGGTCTGGGTCGGATTCCTCAGGGTCGGACCACATGAGGTCGCAAAAGGCGCCTTCGTGGGGGATCTCTTGGGCGCGAGAGAGGACGCGGATCTGGTCGAGGGTGCGGATGTCGGGGGAGAGGCCGCCGTGTACGCAGAGGGTTTGGCCGTCGATGATCGCAGCGATATTTAGGAAATCAAACACATTGCAGCACGCCTTCCACACGGTCGCGCTGCCGTATTTCTGCTGGCATTCGTCTGTCGGGCGGCTTCTGGGTAAATCATTCGTCGTTCCACTTAGATTCGATGCACAGAACCGCACCGTAAAACCCATAAACCTGCGTTATCTGCCGGCTCTCGTGGTTCCCTCGTAGGAGGGTCACTCGGTCCGGGTACCTGCGGGCCAATGCTCATCAGTCAATGTGAATACATTAAGGAAAGACCCGCACCTCGCCTTCATAGCCAACAACAACGACACCGTCTCCAGACTATAATGTCCGCGGTCCACAAAGTCGCCCTAGCATCTCTCCCCATTATCATCCCACCACAAATCATAGTCGAAAAGCACACGCCGCACCATAAAAATATAACTCGTCTCCGGCACCTTGCCTCCCCTCCTCAGTAACTCCAACAAATCCCAAAACTGGCCGTGGATGTCACCGCATATAGTAACCGGGCTCGCTACCGGTTGGATGTTACTTTCTTCCATGAGGAGGGCGCGGACGTGTTCGCAGAGGGTCTTCATGTCGCCTTCAGGGAGGTGGGTACAAGTCATAAGTTGGTCCATCCATTTGGCGGGGTCATAGGGCGGCATCCGCGTTTAATCGTATAAGTGGTCGGTGAGTGGTGGGTGAGTTGACTGCAGAGATACGGCCGCCCGAGTACTTCAAGTTCAGAGTAAGACACCCAAATGAGAGCCAGAAGACAAAACCCTCTAGAACACGAGATCCATAAGCATACGCTGGGCGCCGTATATGATTCAGCAAACCGGCGCGTACGAGATGGTGGACGTTGCAAGACAAAACGGGAAATCACCGTGTGGCAGCAGATCGAGAGTGGCTGTGCTACTGCGTAAATCGGCGAGTCGAACTGCTCGGACAAGGAAGAAAATGCTTGGAAAGTCCATTTTTATGTGTTCATCGTAGCAGTAGTACATATATCTCCTCCTTTAGAGTTACCTCTTCGCAGTCCTCCTTCAAGTTCTCCCCGCTTGCCTACGTTAACTAGGTAGTTATGGCGGTGCCACAGCTCCTTTCTCAGTTACACTTGATCGTATTGCATGGACGAGCATGGAGGAAAGGGGCCTAAGTTACAACATAGAGAGTCTATAAATCAACCATGCATCCGATCGCAACGCGAACAAACTCCTTCTTCACGGCTATTGTAAGGTGGCCTTGAGGGCCACCGTAACCCCGATAGTAAGCGCGCGCGTCAGCGTCATTTAGGTTTCTGATAATAGTAATGTTAACCAAAGCAGGAAGGGTCTAGTCAATCGAGTGTTCATGATCAGCTCGGAACCCGAGTGTATAATTTCTACGCACCGCGGGAGGCATGCTGCCATTCGTGAAGGGCACTATTTCGAACGGCCTGTGCAGTAGGTTACCGTCTCCTTGATATCTATTATGTGCCTAAGAAGGATGAGAAATGGGATGGCAAGGCCTCAAGGCCTCGAGCACTGACCACAGCAGCAAATGCTAAAGCTTTATTGAGCTTTATATCCATCATATCTAATCTCTGAAGGACTGGGCCGAGGGCGGCTGTGACCGCAGGACCAACGGCGGCTGTGACCGCAGGACCAACGGCGGCTGTGACCGCAGGACCAACGGCGGCTGCGACGGCGGTAGCGACTGCAGCTGCAAAGGCACCGCCTATGCCACTGGTAGTCAATTTTGTTACACGTAGAAGGAACACACAGACACACCTGCGTATGCCGTGTACACCTCTTGCTGCAGCGAGAAAACCTTCCCGAGGTCGTCGTCAGTTATTAGATTGGTGTCTACAGGACAGATCATGAACAGGTCGAAGGATCGGAAGAACGCGTATTTTGCGTACGGCGCTGAATACCGGCATGGTTTACGAGGTTGGTGACGAGGCCCAGTTCTGCCCTGGTGGGGGGATCGTTGAGGTTTAGAGGCGGGACCACTCCTTGGAGAGACTGGGGCAGGTTGGGAATGGCAATGGGCATGGTCGATAAGTTGGAAGAGGAATGCCACGGTCACAATAAACACGGTCACGTGCATAACGACAAAATAGGAAATCGCCCTTCAGATGTGGCTGTGCCGCGGCTGCTTTCCGGCAAAATCGTCGAGGCCTTGGCCGCGATGAATGCAAAGGCAGAAAACGAAAGTTAAAAAGTCCATTCGATAATTTACATCCGTTCGCATTATTTATTTAACTTCGTGAATGATCGTACCAGTAGCAGTTACATAGATACCCTCCCTTTTCCTTTAAATATACCTCCTCCCTCCGCCTGTTACTTCCCAAACGGACTCTCCGCATACTCCAACGCGTCCTCGTCGTCGCTACTCGGTGGGGCCCCACCCGCGGCGGTCGAGGGCGGCGAGTTGGTCCGCAGGAGCGAAACGGGTCGCTTCGGCAACATCCCAAGCTTCCCACCATCCAGCGCTGGCGCCCCGCTATTCGTCGTCGGCAGTGGCGGGCTCCCCACGGCCACACCCGCTCCTGCTGGCGTGGTGGGCGTCGCATCGTACCCCCGCCCACCCTCTCCTCCAAGAACTATGTCGTCGTCGCCACCCCCATTGGGATCGTAGTACGCCGGCATCGCCGCGCGCTCCTGCTGCACCTGCTGCTGCGCGGGCGTCTGCCTTGGTTGGTACTGCGCTGTTTGGGCGTGCCGAGAGGCGGGGGGGAAGGGGGATTGCTGCGATTGTCTGTCGTATGGGAGTTTAGTATTAGTACTTATAAAGGATCCAAGATCAGAGTAGAAAACGACGGAAGCAGACATGAATCGGGGTAAAAGATCGGAGGGAGCAAGGTGTAGAAATAACAGGCAAGTACTTACCCAGCCCGCTCATACGCCTCCGCATTTCCATGATACGGGTCCCCATACGGGTCTCCCGAGGACGACGAATTGCCGGCAGGCTGGTCAAACTCCTGGATCTTCGCCTTGACCTTGGAGAAGAGGGAGCCGATAGTTTTCTTACCGGCTAGAAGGGTGGTTCATTAGTACAACTTGTGGAAGTGAAGAGAAGAACAAGTAAATCACGCGCCGACGTCGCGCACAAGAGGCACTGTGGGATGGCACAAGAGAGCACGCGCGCTCATTGACCTCCATCCGCGCCCCGGTACCACACCTCCCAGAAGGTGCCCACGCACTCGCAAAACGCCGTCCAAAAAGAAAACCGCACTCACACTCTGCAAACTTGTTAAACGTCTCCTGAAACTCCTGCATCGCGTCCCCTCCTCCCCCACCGCTGTCCCCCGTCGCGCGGCGCTGTTGCTGCGGGCGTTGCTGCTGCTGATGCTGCGGAGGTTGTTGGGCGCGCCAGGCATGTTCCTGTCTTTGATCCTCGAGCATAAGCGTGCGCGCGAGTTGTTCGTCGAGAGCTTCTTGGGTCTGCCCAGGTATAAATTAGTATTTGGGGGAAAGAACACACGATGACCTGCGGGGCAAATTTTGTCGCGCGGACAGACGGTACACGTCTGCGGGAACTCGCAGAAGGCGCGCCCATTCTGGGACGTCTGCGACGCAGTCTCCCCGCGTTATGACGATTCTCTCCGCAACTCATGCCCACACACACTCAAAGAAATACCAAGTCCTAGCGCCCACCAGCCGCTCACAAAAACCGAGAAATAAAAAAACCAGAGAAACAAGAAACTCACCAACGGCGCTTCCGCCTGCGCCTGCGGAACATCACTCGTATAATCGGGGTCGCTCATTCCGAGAAGGGCGTCAATCGCGAGGTCGGTGTTGCCGTTGACGGAGTCGAGCACGGACTGTCTGCCGATCGGCAGAAATTCAATCAACAACCCCGTCGAACATATTGAGGGCAACCCACAAGAGCGAATCGTCAAAATCGGGGAACATGGCGCGGAGAACGCCCAACCGCGCATCTGCGACCATTTCGCGTTCGCGGGGTGGTGCTGCGGGCGTGGGTGCGGCTGTTGGCTCCGGCGTCGCTGCTGGCGGTATTATTTCCGTTGCCGCTGCCGGTGGTGTTGGTTCGGTTGGAGGTGGGTCTGTAGCAGTCGGGACAGGTGTAGTAGCATCGCCAGCAGAAGATTCCGCAGCCCCAGCGCCAGACACAACAGATACATCAGTTGTCGATGTCGATGTCGCCTCAGTATCAGCATTCGCAGCCTTCCCCAGCGCGAGCTCTTCCACGGGCGTTGAATCCGACATTGCGTTGGTGAAGGTGAAGATGAAAGTAGACGGAGAGAGATATTGGTGTGACGGTCGCAGTTGATCACAGTTCTGTTCCGTACTGTTTATGACGCTTGTCCTTGACTACCTCGTCGTCGACCCATCCTTATTGGTTGCTTATTTTCTGCGGACTGCGCGTTGTGGCTGGCAACAGATTCGAGGGTCAAGAAGGACTGAGGCCGTTCAATTCCAAGAGGATCGGTCGTTTGGCGTGCAATATTACGTCTGTCAGACTCAAACCGCAAACGGAAATTATATTATAACGCGAAAACTCACGGAACGGATTATTACAAGGCAGCTGCGGACGAGGATTCAAATCTACTCTACACGGGCTGCGCTTAGTAGCGAGGAATGAATTGGATGCGTCCGACGAGGACTGGGTCTTCGAGGCGATGGCCAAAGACTCGAGGCTGTCAGCGCTGCGGAATCGGAGGAATGAACACGACGCGTTCGAGGACTGCGACTGGTCATCGACGCGGCAGGCCTGCCGCGTCGATATGGAATGGGGAATCGGGATCATTTGGACCTCGGGGCAAGCACGCTCCCTGCGGCGGGAATGGCCTCTGGACCGTATCTTGATCGCTGCAGAGGCCTCCTCGCTATAAATTCCCGCCCACCGAAATCTTTGTTCGCCCGCAGGCACTTACTACCCTGCCTTCGCCCCACCTGACCGCGTCCACCTCTTACCGACTTCTCCTCGCTTCACATCGCTAGTTCACCGAGACCGCCCGCTCCCGTCTCGGTTGTGAAATCCAAGTTACGCCGCGCTCTATCTGATTCTCGCATGCCTCTAAATCTCATCGCGCTACGTGTAACCCGCTGCCCGGGCCCTACGCACATCGCCCCTGGATGCTTCAGCTTGTCGCTTCAAATACGCGCATATGGAATTAGTTCTGTATGTCAGACTCTTCCAACCTACCCGGCTTCTCCTTTTTGCGCTATTTTTACACCGGGAAGCCCCAATGCGCAAAATCTGAGACTGTTAGCCACCTGGGGGTTAAAAAGCTGCAAGTCAGCCACCTGGACCGCAGTCTGTTCGTTAGCTCCTACTACCATCAACCAACGTTACATTCGTTTACACCCAGCCCAAACCCACTCGCCACACCCATGGCTCACTCTCTTTCTCGCGCTTTGTCGCCCTTCCTCAATACGCTCTGGCGCCTCGTACGGCTTCTATTCGGTGGTTCCTCTGGCCCTGTTGTGGATGCGGAGAGCGGAAATCTCGCTCCCGTTGTCACTCGTAAGTTCCTCGCCCTTTCCCAGTGCATCGTCCATCTCTAACATGCCTCGTTTTTTAGTCAAGGATGAAGTCGTGAAGCATGGTACACTTTCTACTTTCCTTTTTAGCGCCCGTTTAACCTCTCGTTGTTTAGATCCAATTCCGACTTTCGTGCCCGAGCTCAACAGCATCCCAGCGCTGATCCTCTCGTCGATGGTGGTCGGCGCCGCCGTCTCCCCCAAGATAACAATCCGCGTGCCTACGATCGCAGTCCCCGGCGGTCCACCCGTGCCAAGGATCGTTCTTACTCCACCCGAGGATGAGAAGCAGGAGCTCGCATCGGCCGCTCGTACCAGCATCGCAGAGCCTGTCGGCGAACAACCACAGCACAAGTCGCAAGGCGGTCGCGCACCGTTGGGCAGCATCGGAAACATCGCCCCGCGCGTTCACGGGAAGACGCCTTCGAAGACTCGCGTGAAGGAGCAAAAGGAGAACCTTCGCCACCCCAACGCGCCCCGCGTCATCAAGCCCTCTCCCGTCGGTTCGCGCCCCAGCACTGTCCACGCTGGCAAGAACGTCAACGTCGCTATGAGCCCCAAGACCATCAAACGCTCCGATTTCATGAAGGCGATCCAGGAGGTCAAACGCAAGCACACCGAGCCCGTCAAGGCCACCGAGCCCGGTTCGTCTGCGTGGGAGCACCAGAAGTCGGCGCATTTAGCTCAAGCACGTGCCTTTTCCGAGGATCTCAAAGCGCGCCGCCGCTCCCTCCCCACGCCGGCTCCGTCGTCTTCATCGT
>JARJCM010000826.1:0-17774 GCA_029233265.1 Mycena alexandri | reverse complement strand
CTCGCGCGATACGCACGACTCGCGCACTCGGTGCGCGGGGACCCAGCCGCCATCGCGCGCATATGGAGCGTCTTCCAGGAGGACGAGCAGTTCACCTACCAAGACGAGCTGTACGCGTTCGCGGGACGAGACGACATCCGTGTGCCGCAGTGGCGGAAGGACATGTATGCAGCCAAGGTCTTGTTGCGTAGCTTTTGGGTCGAGCTTGAGCGGCGGGGGGAGGCGGACGAATGGGTTAAGGGTGTCGGAGAGGGCCCGGCCGGCGCCGATGAGTGGGCGACATTGCTGCAACGCCTGTTAAGAGCGGCAGAAGAGTGGGAGTCTAACAAATAATCTACAGCCCTTTCTTTCCATGAAGTACAAATACAGGCAAGCGTGGATACAGTGGCGATGCTACAGCTTAAAACTACAGTCACATTGCGTCTTACAACGAGAGCCACCGGAGATACAGGGCTTTGGCTAAAGGGATGGCGCCGGTCATGCTATAGATGCCCGATAGATTATACGCGGCCTCCAGCGCGAAAGTGGCGTACTCAAAACGGCGTCAGTTTACATACGATCGATACGAATGAACGAGCAGCCTTACTTTCGTGTCGCGATCCTCCGCTAGCTTCAAAACCCTCTCGTAGTGTGTGACAGCGTGCGAGTACAGGCCTGCAGTAAATAAACGGGTGAAGCCGCATGCAGTGGAGAGAAATGCTTACCCAACTGTTGGAAAGCACGTCCAAAATTATAGTCTACCTCACCCACGCCGTCCAGCGGCTCCTCGCGCAAGTCGCGGTATTTTGCGAGGAGCGCCATCCCCTGCGTTACGAGCTGATGCCGATTATCCGACTGTCGCTGCATTGCGCGCCCGAACGACGCCATCGCGATGCTGAGGCAAATCATCGGGTCGTCCGGGCACAGGTCGTAGGCGTGCAGTAAGTAGACTGCCTCCCCACCGTTAGTATGTGCATGCAGACTGAATCCGGGGGCTTACATAGTCCACTCTGATAACTTTTGGCTGCGACAGACATCTGGCCATAGAGCACAGTGATGACCGGGTTGCTCTTCCGTGCCGCGTCAGGGAGGGGATGAGCGTCGTCAACGGCGACGGACTCCTCCGGCCCTACCGCTTCCTCGTCGTCGTTCGGCTCGTCCGTCTTGGAAGTCGGTGGTAGTGTGAAGCGCTTTAACTGATTAATCCATTTTACCAATTCGGGCGTCCTGGCAGTCATATGTGAGAGTTTCATTTCTCGGTAGATGGCTTTTTGCACGGGAGAAATAACAAAAGCGTCGGTGGACCGCAGACCGCTGGACATGGCGGCGACGAAGATCCGCAGGGGCTCGTTGTTGAACTGGTGCATATTCATTATCTTGCGAGCGTGCTCGACGATGGAGACGTGACGCTGGGCGCTCACAGCACATGCTAATGATGTCCTCGTTGAGAAAACGTGCGGATCGTATCGTCCGAACTCACTTATGATGGCTAGCCGAATGGTACTTTGTGACTTGGGAGAGCGGTAGGCGACAGACAGTAGTATATGCTTGAGAATCTCCTCCGCAACATCGAATTGACCACGTGTGGTCAAAAGGAAGCAATACTGCTCCACAGTCAAGTTAAGGACGCGAGTATCACATACTGACTGACCTGAAAGAACACCTGCAGCCAATCGTCGAAGTGCACTCCACGGAAGAAATCCGTGTGCGTTACGGTTTTGGCTGCCGCAGGACTTTCTATGATTTGGTCAATCGCGGAGAATGAAGAAGATGAAGATGCGGGAAAAACCAAGTTCAAGATGAAGTCGAGATACCATACGATCCTCGTCCGCTTCCAGATCTTTTGCCTTGCGTTTGGAGAGATTTTGAGCGGGGTACATTCCACGGAAGGCGAGCTACATCATGGAGGTCAGGACACCAAAAGATTAGGATGAAGCGAAAACAAACCGAGGATGTCGTGAACAACTGCCGCGTCTCACGGAAGGACTCGATCATCTTCTCAGCCTGCAGAAGCCAATCCCGCTCGGAATCGTTAAGCTGCTCTTTCGAAATTTTGGGATACAATTCGCCCATCCTCCGAAAGGTCATCAAAGTGTCCTTTTCCATCTGCGCTTCAAGCTCTTTGAGAGCTTCCACAGACATGCGTTGTCGTGTACTTTTCGTCTTGACGGCTTTGTCAGTGGATTTTTCTTCGGCAAACAACGAGGAAGACGTGGGCGGTTGCGGTGTTTGCTCGGGTTGGCCCGGACCGGCATCGGAAGACTTGGCACCTCGTTTACGCGAGTCAATAACTACGTGAGCAATTAGGTCCTCTAGGGTTACCGGATACAAGTGCGAAACCTGCCTTCGTAGACGAGTTCGAGAGCTTTGCGCGGCTCGTCTAATATTTCGTAAATCTCGGCGAGTTTCATTTTGGCTTCGTTATTTGAGGGTTCGACGAGTCGGACTGGCGAGGATCGAGTGAGGACGTGCCATCATCGAACTAATGGAAAGACGCACTATACTCATAAACTTCTGCTGAGTCCTTCAGCTCATTCAGCATACGGAGACACGTAGCCGTTTGTAAGAGGATATATAGGCTGCTCGTCTGAATGAAGATCGCGAATGAGTGGTAAGATGAGACGAAATAAGTTACGTACGCTCGCTTCGGCGCCAAGTAATTCATAAATAGGTCGGGCTTCAGCGTACATCTCCCGCTCGAAATACGCGTCCGCGGTTTCTACAAATAAGGGGGCGTAATCCAGGACGTCCTCGGAGAGCACCGCGCTAACATGCCACTGAAGAAGAAACCAGTCAGCATCCACAAAACCTTGAAAATGAGCAGGCGCGAGTCACCTTCGCCTCCTCGGTCTCCCCCATCTTGATTCTAGCAACGGCCAATCGATGTCTGGCGTTGACGTCCAACGGGAACATCCCGGGCTGCGGTCCGCTTTCCACAGTCCGCTGGAAATGTGCTTGATCGTATTCGCGATCGTCGTCACACATATCCCAATATCGATGCTCTCCACGGCCCTGGAGCCACCTGCAGCCTTGCCGTATAACGTCAATTGCGCGAACATGATCTCCAGTCGTGTTGAACAGATCCGCGAGAACGAGGATCTCGAGGTGACCGAAACCGCCTCCAGGTAGGTCTGAGTTTGTCGTCGGGTCGTGACCAAGGCCGGAGGGAAATGTCCTTTGGTAGTGCTCGAAAGCCGCGTTGAACAACGTGGTGCACGTCTCGAGATCCGACATTTCGACCAGAACAGTGCGCAGCTCGGACATGACGGCCAGATCGTGCGGAAAACGCTTCAAGATGGACAGGAACGCGTGTTTAGTCTGTTTTTCCCGGTTAGTAAGAGGCGTGCGCCGGCGGAGAAAAGCCTACAGTTCTGAGATCTCCCAAGTCGCGCGCAAGCAGAGCGCGTCCCACTGGGCGTTGACGTTGGAGGGATCCAAGCTCGAGAGTTTACTCCAGCAGTAGAGCGCTTGGTGGTTGTACCCGAGGTCTCTGGGTAAGGTCAGCAATATCCAAGCGATCGATGCACAGACAACAGACTTCGACCTGCGTGCAAGACGGTCCCACTCATCGGGCGTCATGTCGAAGATGGGCCGCCATTATACGCCAGCTGAGCGCTTGCTGGTCTTGCTTCAGATCTTCATGACACTGAGCCGAGCACCGACCACGCCGATGCCGCTCGGGGCTCGATCCGGATGACCTCGAGCATGATTCGGATTGCTTCAGGTAGATTGCCGTCGACATATGCTTGGTTGCCGTCCCCAAGCAGGGATCGAACTTCAAAGGAAGAGAAGGCCCAACAGGACGCCCCTGCTTCTTTCAGAAGTTGCGCCGAACATTCATGAAGTGTCGCACCTTCTTCTTGCGCGTTTTTCCTATGCCCGAAGCTATACGAAGGTCGTTCCTTGAATTGAGCATCTTGTCCTGGACATTAAAGTCCCAGTCCCTTCGAAAGCAGTCCGGAGGACGTGCCTCGTTTATCCTAATGTAGTCGATGAGGCGGCTGCACCGGCATAAGATTACGTCTGCACGAAAATCAAAAGTGCGCCACTCAAACTCGCCCTCGATCTCCATTTCCACGTTTCAGATTCTGAGGTCAGTGTCCTTTTCGTCTCCGTTGTCCGATTCCGCCTCCTCAGAGTCGCTGGCTTGCTCGGCGCCCGAGTCAACGCCTGGAGCAACTCTAAGCCTTCAGCATTCGATATTTCGGCCCATTCTCACCGGAGCTTCTTCCATCCTCCACAGACATAGTTTCATCCTCCAAATCGTCCATAGAAATAAGCTGATCTTGGTTGGATACGCCGTTCAAAGCCATAATGTGTACTGCAGCCGGGGTATAGCCAAAATAGTGTTTGGGGGCCTCGAGATCCAACCAAACGCGATTAGAAACTGGTGGTAGTGGTTCTGTAAGTGAAAAAAGCTGATATCGTGACACAGAGCGCGCTGGGGCTCGAAGAACACGTCGAAGAACAGGGACGCAGAAAATAATGAGGGGTATATGCGACTGTTACGATGGCCAGACCTGGGCAAGCAAAACCAAGCAACGTTTTGATGCGATTTCTGATCGGAAAGCGATGCCGGTTGAGCGATCCAAGTAATACGAGCTAAAGTTGAAAGTGTGGGCCCGATGGGGGCGGGCGTTTACATCTGAGGTGTATGTACAACTGTATGCTGCGACCTGACAAGCAACTGTATGATGCAACGGGTGTATGGGCCGATAGCATTGAGGCGATGGTGCTAAAGAAGCGTATGTAAGTAATACAGCGCTAACGTATGAAGATGTGAAGCCGCGCGACAATTTGACTATCGGTTGTGATTAGCAAACGGCAAGGGGAAGGGTGAATTGCTGGGAACGGGGGCACAAGGGAGTTCGGGGGGAAAGAAAGAGGTCGTGCAAAGAGGAGTGGTCCGGGGGGGTAGCGTACGTTTAGCGAGGTGAATTAACGTACGAATATTGTAAAGCTTGCGCCAATAAAAAAGATACATGAAAAGCGTCAACCGCCACGGGTCCATGAGAGCCCAGCACATGCACATACCACGTCAACACCGCCTCATGCCTCCGTAGCAGCCTCCTTGCGGATGTTTGTGTATGCAGGCGGCAGTTCGACCGTTTCAGGCTCCTTCCTCCCACGCTCTGGTGGTGGCAGACTCGGCCCTGCGTCCGCGTGCTGGATAATATTACGGGCCGCATCTGCCGCATCGGCGCTGTCTTGCGCGTGCTCGTCGACACGCTGGTCGATGGATCGGGCGTCTCACTCCGGCCCTCGCTGAAAAACCCCCACTGATGGGCCTCCCGTGCTCGTCCGTGAGATCACTTGGATGCCGGTCGGTCCGCGGTGAGGCCGCCGACAGAGGAGCGGGGTGCGGTACCGGCGGCGAGGAAGGGTTCGGGCTGGTAGAACTGCGGCAGCTCGTTGCGCGCAACGCGCCCGCCCTCGTCGCCTTCGTCACGCTCGTCGTTGAGTAGGTCTGGGCGAACTTTCTCGTGTTTGCCTAGCCGGCGGCGCCGTTATGAAGAACAGGGCTACGAGGACGACTGCGAGGAAGGAAAGCGACACCTCCAACGACGCGCCTACGATTGCGCCGATGTTGGTTTTTGCTTCCGCTGTATGCGAAAATTAATAAATGTTGTTTTGACGAAAGTGTGAGGCTTACTCGTGGGATCCTCCGCCCGCTACCGGAGCCACTTCCATTGCTGCCGCCCACTGCCGCCGCCACTGCCGCCGCCCGCAGTGCCAGCGCCGGAAGTTGCTGGTTAGAATAAGATCCGCCAGCAGGGCTGCCGGTGGTTGAGATGGGACTCGTGCTGTCCAAGCAGGAGTTGTCGTTGTTGTTACCGCTGCCCACGATGTAGAGCGAGCTACCTGCTGTTGCCGTTTCCTCGATTATCACCGCCAATAAGCAGGAGCGTTGTCATTCCACGCAGTGGCGCCGTCCAATTAAACCCGGTGCCCTGCTCCGCGACGGTCGTGATGGCGCCCTGGGGAATCTCAAACGAGTCGCCGCCAGGGATGACACCCTGGAATTTTGGTTGACTGCAAGCATTGTCAGGACGCGTGCAGGCTGTCACCACATGACGTACCCTTGTACCGTTGAAGGGTCCCACCTTGAACAGCGCGCATTAGATTGCGGACTGCCTACAGAGACGATTGAATGTATCGCACCATATTCGTGTTGGCTCGCATTGAATGATGAGGCCAGCGGGCACGATAGAGTACACAAGTCGGGCGAAACATTTTTAGTCGAGTCAAGCAGCTAGAATCGCCGGAGGAGGTGACTTCGACGCCGACGCTGGTCCCGCCGGAGCCAAAGCCGGTGCTATCACTGACCTGGTCGCCGGTTTGAAACACACCCGATTAGAAGACGAGCAGTACCGCTTACCACTGCAACAAACTGCGAATTTGCAGGGAAATTGAGTTTAAAAGCTGATATCGGCCGAGGCTGATTGAATGGCCTGTATTTTTCTGGCCTCGATGTTGTTTGGTAGCGGGGAGCTTCCGTAGGGAACTACGAGGACTTCATAGGGTGGAGAGCCGCCTGAGACTGACATGGAGACATTTCCGCATTGTGTGGGTTGGGCTTTGAAGCTCCAGGTATATTGCGGCGTCGGCGAGGATGGGTGCACCGAAGACAAGCGCGAGCGCGAGCGCCATAAGTGGTGGTGGTGGTAAGAACCAAACGGTTCAAGAGCCACGGCCAGAATGACCGCAGTGTGTGATAATCCGGTCACGCGTCATCTCCGAAGGACCCACAAATTTACACGGACTCCGTCGGTTCTACGTATCTACACCACAAAGAACTCATAAATTGCCTTTTATTTCTCTAGACGCCCGCAGCTGGGTGTAATTAGGATTTGTTTCTGACGCTTTAATTCAGGATCATCCACCGGAGATGTGCACGAGGATCATGATGCGCGATACGGAACTCCGGGGCCTGCTTCTTCACTTTTTTTACTGGTCAAAGCGAGGTCTATTAAGCTACCACGAGCGCTAATCTCGTTCGACCCCCATCTTTTTTCAACCCGAACATCCGCTCAACAAACTTGGCGCTGAGCTGTTCGGAATCCGTGGCGCGCAGTGCGTCCCGAGATCAATTGAGCTCCGCCGCGAAGCAAGCATGGAGTAAGAACCCAGGCGCGTCGCTTGCTTCGACTGCTTCGTACTCGGGGTTGGAGACGGAGCGCCAAAACCGTCGGCCGTAAATCTACATCGTGCCGAGGTCTAATCTTCTTCGTACAAGGCCCAATCCTCTTCTTCGAGTTCTGGGTCACCCCGCGCGTGAAGCTGACTTTCGTCCAAGGGTTCGAGTTCCGGGTCACCGCGCGCTTGAGGCTGGAGACACTTGGTTAGCAAACGGGGTGAACCAGGTCGGGGGAAAATTACCTTGGATCTATATTTCTGGTTTTGCACGACTGAGAGGTCAGCCTGGGGAAGAAGAGAAAGTAGGTTAGAAAAGACATCCAATGAGAGACTCAAGCAGACAATCACGCACGTCACGATGAGGGACCTTTTGGCCTTGGCGGGCTGATTGTATATCCTCATACAGCTCGTCCAGAAGCCTGCTCTTGCCTGCTTTGAAACCCGTACCGCCGGAGCATGCGCCGCTCAACAGCGAGCGCCGCCTGCAGCTGGTTGCTAATGAGGAACCCGCGCGCAATGGCGACGTAAAAGACCTGGTCTACACGGACCGCCGAATCTTGATCCCTCGCGCTCTCGACCTGATTCAGGATGTAGAACGTCCTCGGGATGTCTCCGGAGCGCGAATATAGCATCGCGAGCTCGGTGAGCTGGTATATCGTCGGCGATAACCCCACGTTGCCCATCTCCTTGATCACAAGCGCACCGCGCTCGTTGCCAAACGCGGTGCCCATGCTCCGCACGAAGGGCGTGAACGCGGACTCGTCGACCGTGGTCCCCCACCCCCGGCGGCGGCTGGAGGAGGGGCACGCCCGGGTGCAGCACGGGCTCCGTCCGAGTCGAGGAGTCAGCGTATTGGAGCAGCTTTCCGTAGAGCTTCTCCATCACGCGCTCGTCGTCCGCGAACTGGAGCAGCGCGCGCCAAATCACCGCGGTCTCTCTGGGGTTCGGGTATAGTTTCCATGGCGGCGTGCACCCCCAGAGGGCTACGTCGGCGGGGTCGAGCTCCATTTTCCGCAGCCGGATGATGATCTCGTCGCGCGGGACGCCGACCATGTAGTAGTGCGTGGCGAATGTCCAAATGACGAGGTCGGGTTTCCCGTACCGCGCGTGGAACAGCATCTCCGCGAAGATGAACGGTTGCCGGTCCTGTGGACGGTTGAGCACGTAGTTCCGAAGCAGTGAGATGGCGCGCGTGCGGCCCGTGGAAAGGTAGAGCTCCATGAAGCGCACAATGGTGAGGGGGGGTGAGGTCGATGGGACGGAGTCAACGCTCTGAACGCCCTCTTCAGTGCGCGTAAAGTCGCGGCCATATTGGTTACGATAAGTTGCGGAGGCTCCGAAGGGAAAGAGGAAGCCAGAAAGACGTCTTCTGCGGTGAAACTCTCTAGAAATTTGATCGCATCTTCGTCGTAGACCGGTTTGGGGGCTGGTGTGGGGACTGGCGGCTTTGAAGGATCCACCACTTTGACGGTGGGTCTCTGCGTGCTGTTTCTCAATTTCTCGATCACCTCATGATAAGGGTGATACTTCGGATTGTGCGAGGTTTTAATTTTCTTGAGTAGGAGGGCATATAAGCCGCCGGTGTCACGAGACGCGCTAAACTGATGGTAGGCGGGGATGAGAGCTATAGCCTCTTGGAGACACCACGCCCTCGTGAGCGCATAAATCGTATTCTGCACGTCGTCCTGGGTTTTTGGTACCGATTCCTCTATCGAGGCCGAGGGCGGAGATGCAATAAACCCGGCAATCGCATCCGCCGTGCACTGATTGGTCTCTGGCTGTTGGGAAATGCCGCGTAAAAGTTCGATATACGTCGGAAAGCGGGAACCCTCCTTGGCGCGGAGTTCCCGAAGTCTCGGAAGGATAATGTCGAATGTTTCGATTACCCGCTCTGGCTGTTTCTCTTGTAGCTTGGAAAGAAGGGGAACAGCCAGGTCGAGTCGGCGAACGTAGGCAAGGCATCGAATGGCCGAGACAAGCGTCGACGTCGCCATCTTCTTCAAGCCCCACCGCCTTGAAGATTTCTTCGGATTGATGCTGCTCCACGAACTTGATGTGCGGCTCATATTGAGGATCGTTGGTTTTCTTCAATCTATTCAGCAGGAAAAGCCAGGTATAAGATGATAAGTAGGTATCGGTCTGCAGTGGATCGGGAACGAGCTGGACGGCATGGTCAAACCGGCCAGCATTTGCTAGGCGCCTGACCGCGACACCAATCATGTCGACGTGCAACCGACGATCTAGGCGTACGACGTCGTGTCTATGGGCATATTGATGCAGATAACTGCGGCTAAGACTGCGAAGTTGTTCGATGTATGAAAGGGTGTGTTCCGGATCGCCATACATGCACACAACACCGATAGCGTGTTGGTGGGTGGAGGCGGCGTATCCCTTCTTCGCCGCAAGCAGGCTAAACTCCATGATGAGCTTGAGCGAGTTGAGCGGAGTGTGCATGATGTAGCGGCGCAAAGTGCTAAATTTGCGGGGAGGGGATTGGTGCGCGAGTGGGATCAGCGAGAACCACTTTCTTGAACGTTTTGACTTGCTCGTCCATCTCGATGGAGGTTGTGGCTGGGACCCTGACCGCAGCGATCGCAGCCATTTCGTATGCAAACGAAAATGGGATTTCGGTGCCAACTTCCACCAACTCCTCGAGGACGCGCTCGGCTTGAGCGTAGTCGTTCTGAGCGATGAGCATCTCCAGCGACTGAGTGGAAGTCATAGGAGGGGAACTGGACGTGGCTATGCCGATGTAGTCGTCCTGAGCCTTGTCTTCGAACATCGAGTCGGGATCGGTCTCTGGTTCGGGAAGCATTTCGGGCAGAGTTCGTACGACTTGGGTGAGAATGTCCGGCCGAGGCCGGGGGAAGACGCTCATATGCGCGGTACTCGACCGACGGGGGCCTCGAATATATCCTTCTCGGTGTCCGACTCGGGCTCTGCTGGAATTTTGGCCAGCGGTTCGTCCGCGAGAGCCAAGGGGAACGGCGGAAAGCGAAAGGTTGGAGGAATATCTATCGAAGGAGTAAATGGTTCTGCCCAGAGAGCGTTAGGGTGTCTTCGACTCGGTTGCGACGTGATATCGCACCTGGTCCAGCCTCGGGTTTCCCTATGTCATCTAAAAAACAAGCATTTAAATAATATGTATCAGTGAAACGGGTTGGTTCTTGCCTGATGCAACCTCCGGTGTTGCGCCCACAAAAGAGTCGTTCTTGGCCGTGAACTTCTTCAAGCTCGCGACAAAATATCTGTCCTGGCGCGAGAAAAATGCAGGCAGTGGCCGGTCGAGCCTTGGCCTTGCTCCCGGAATAAATGGGAGAGAGAGCAAGGCCCATGAGGCCCTCAGCATCTAAATGCAAGGGTTGGCGGAGGTCATCGACGAGAGCTGAGATACGCACAAGAGACCAAAATTTTGAAGTCCAAAATGTGGATTTGTCAGCAGCTTCCTAATCTGGACGCGTCCCGATTTGGACAACCGTCGCCTCTTGCTCTTGACCTCGTACTCTCCCTTCCCGCTAGTCGAGGGACTCGCCCTCGCTGCTTCATCTTCGCTCATTGTACACATATACTACCCATATAATGGCCCACATCTCTTCCAGCCCTCCTCGCGCTCCTCCAATTCCGTATACTGCCCCCATGGGAACTCGCTGGGCAAAGGAAACCGCTGCCGCCGGCGGGGTCGGCGCCTTCGATCTCCCGACAGACCCCAAGCTCATTGGTCCCTGGATTCTCGGCGAGTGCATCGGCAAAGGTGCCTCTGGGCGTGTCAAGATCGCCAAGCACAAGGTCTCAGGTAAACTCGCCGCAGTAAAGATCCTTCCCTTGGCCCCGCTCGTCAATTCCCGCGCCTCCCTCGCCACTCAGCAGGCAAAGAACGAGAAACAGCGCCTCGGAATAGAGAGAGAGATCACGATGATGAAGCTCATGAACCATCCAAACATCATGCGCATCTACGACGTCTACGAGGGCACAAAAGAGCTTTTCCTCGTTCTCGAGTACGTCGAGGGTGGCGAGCTATTCGATTTCCTCGTCAATCGCGGACGTCTCCCCAACCCGGAGGCGCTGGAATATTTCAAACAGATCGTTTATGGCCTCAACTATGCACACACCTTCTCGATTATCCATCGTGATCTCAAACCCGAGAACATCCTCATTGCTTCTCTATCGCCACCTCTCATTAAAATCGCCGACTGGGGCATGGCCGCGTTCGCCTCCTCCTTCCCTCCAACTCGAGACCAGCTGTGGCTCTCCTCACTATGCGGAGTCCAGAAAATCGTCAACGGCGAGAGATACGAAGGAAATGCTACGGATATCTGGAGTTGTGGTGTCATTCTCTACGCGCTTCTTACAGGCAGACTCCCGTTCGATGACAAGAACGTGAAGGTTCTTTTGTCCAAGGTCAAGGCCGGCAAGTACGAGATGCCTAGTTGGATCGACCCCCTCGCCCAGGGATCTTTTGGCCCGCATGCTCGTCGTTGACGTTTCTCGCCGAATCACCGTAAGTTTACAGTTAGGCCGCAAGTCACCGACCACTAACGTGTCGCCGATAGATTCCTGAAATCCTGTCCCACCCGTGGATTCTATCCGCCTCCAGATCCCCTACAGACAGATCGCGACGCATCCTCAACCCTCCGCTTCCTCCGTCTCCGAGCACTCTGGCTCGTCCGATCGGACATGCCTCCTTAATCGACGAGGACCTTCTCTCCTCTCTGCGCGTCATTTGGGGTCGTCACACAGATCCCCAGGGCGATTCCATCAAACGCGACCTCTGCGCCCCCGCCGGAAAAGGTGTCCACGCCAAGGCCTTTTACTTTCCTCCTTGGGCTTTACCGTGAGGATTCTCGTCGGGCTCGAGCCAGCGGCGGTGTCACGAACAACACCCAAACCAACACCATCGTATTCAGTGGGATGGAAAGCATGAAATTCAACCTCGCATGGGAACTTGATCTGAACGGCGCCAAGTACGACCAGCGGCTATTGAGTGCTCCCAATTCCCGCGTCCTCGGCCGCCCCTGTCCCTCAGATTTCGGGTTTGGCTCCACCACTCATGTCTCGTACACCAACAGTAGGATCCTCTCGCGAGCGACCTGCCTCACCTGCGGGACCCCGTGCGCACACCAGGAGATCTCAGCCGCCACAGCAACCCTCTAATATCTTTTCGCCGCAGTCGAGAGTCAGTTCTTCTGGACGCCCTGCATCGTCGTTGGGCATGGGCGGTGTATCACGCCCGCTGCCTCCGCGAAGAGGGTACACCGTCTCTGGTGCGGAGGACGGATCCAGCTCCCGAATGCCGCAGGGTCGGCCCATGCGATCCATGCCTCAAGGTCCCAGGCCGGACACCGCAACACCTGCCCCCCCTTGCGTCTCCCCAGTTTCTGCGGCAGCCTCCTGCAGCGCGCGCTCGGTCCCATACCTCTACTGCTTCACCAATTCTTGCACCTCGGCCTCGGCCCGCTGTCGCCGTCCCCACCGCCTGCGCCCGTGGAGGAGCTCATCATCCATGCCCCGGTTGCGATCGCGCCCCCGCCCTCTTCGCCCATCGTCGACATGGACCTCGACATGGATCATAGCTTGGATCTGAACCTGAATCTTAAACTTGGCTCCGAAGAGGATTTGGGTATGGGTGTGGCGGAGCAAGATATTGGAGAAGGCGCAGAGGCGGCGCCGGTGGAGCTGCCGCTGTTGACGGCGCCGCGGACGACGAACAGCGAGCTGCAGACGATGATGGATGCGGTTGCGGAGCGGCTCAACGGGCTGGCCAAAGCTCAGGCGTCTTCGCCGCCGACTCTTCCTCCGTTGCCCCTGCGTCAGAGGCGCTTCACCACCCGGGCTGTGTCCCGGCCCTCCGCCGGAGGACAAGGAGAACCAGAACGTCTACGAAGAGGGATGGAGCTATGTTGGGGTTGACGAGTATCAAAGCGGGGTGGGCCTCGGCGTCGATGGCGTGGGTGCCAAATTTGGGAAGGAGATGGGAAATGTGGTCTTCCTCCCGGAGAACGCGGCGGATCTCAAGGCGAAGAAGGACAAGGAGCGCAAAGGAAAGCGTGAGTTGGTTGTTTATCCGTTGATCTCTTTCATTAATTAACCCTTCGTGTTTTCCAGACACTACTTTGCCCGCGCTGAAACCGAAGCGATCCACGATTTCCCTTCTCGCGTCACCCATCACCCTGTCTACGGCCACGAATCATCACACCGCCGACGCCAACGCTACTCTGCTTCCCGCATAACCTCGCCCGTGGTCGGTGAATTCAAAGGGTGGTTTTCCAACCTCTTCAATTGGAAGGGCAACCATCCCTCCCCGGGCACCGGTGTCGTCTACTCTCCCGACGGGCTGGAAAAGACGCGCAGGGAGGTCGGGCTGCTGTTCGAGCGGCTCGGCATCGTCGTCGAGGGGAGCGGGTTTAGTTTGCGGAGGGGATGGGCAGCGCGGAGGACGACTTTACGGCGGGGATGGCGCTGCGGTGCAAAGTGGAGGAAGCGGGTGCGGAAGGCGCGCAGATGGTGCTCAAGCCCGTCAAGTTCCGGGTCGAGTTCTCCGCGGCGCCGTCGGCGCGCGTGTTGACGTACTCCCCGCCGACGAGCACAATGAGCGGCCACAAGCACCACTCGGCGCCGCTATCGGCGAATTCGAATACGGGCAATCTGCCGTCGGCGAGCCTCAACGCGCTCCTGGCCGCTCCGCTCGACCCGCCGCTCAAGAATCGGGCGAGCGTGCTGATGAACCGGACCGCGTCGGGTGCGAGCCAGCAGCAGCAAGGGGGGTCGGCGTTCCCGCCGGGGTGCCAGGCGGCGATTGTGGCTGGTGCATGAAAAGGGGAGCGCGTCGACGTTTAAGAGTGTGTGGAAGAAGCTGAAGGAGACGTATGCGGCAGGGCGCGGGCGGGGACGGCGTATCCGACCATGAGCCCTGCGATGGGGACAACGCCGTTTATGGAGCAGCCGCAGCGGTTTTGCGATTTGATTCGATTTGTATTTTCCTTTTTTTCTTTTTCCTTTTTTCTTGTGGATGGATTCTGGTTCGATTATAGAGATGGATATCATTTGTATCACTACCCCCACCATACGATGTAGCACAACAACAACACCTATATTCCTAGAGACTGGTACAGACTATTTAGAATAGAATGGAAGCGACCTTATTATTATCCTGGGGACGTGAGAGCTATCTGCGGAGGTATCAAGGCGTAATGGAGGGGGCTTCCTCGCGCTCAGGGTCCAGCGGACGCGCGTCTAACTCGCACCACCATGGACCTCGACGAGTTCGCACCTCTCGAACAAATCTGCCCTGCCGCAGACGCCGTCACGGCGCTCGAAGCGCACACGGCCCAGCGCGCCGCTGACGCGTCCGGGGCGGTCGTCATGCGCTTCATGCCTGTCGGACGTACCCGTGCTGAAGCAGAATGTGTTCCGCCTCGCGGCGGCGGTCGTCCTTTCAGGTCGTCGTGCGGAATCTGAGGAAGAAGTTGGGAATGGGGGGCGGGGGAGGCTTTGGTGTGTGCACTTACTTCACGCAAGTATTATTCCACTCAATGAACGTGTTTAGTTCACGTATATCAATTTCGCGTTCGCGCCAGCGCCGGATGAGGTGTTGGGGAATTTGTACAATGTAATGTCCGACTGTTCGTGATTTCACAAACAAATGGCATGGTACCCACCCGTACAGTCATTCGGGACGCAGGTGGGCGGGATACGACAGTTGATCGTGCATTATAGGTGGTGTGTGTAATTCCTGCGCTAAGGTTTATTTACGAAATTGAAAAGCTCGACGCCGGCATGGGGATGAATTTTTTTTCCCGCCGTTGCTACCGACAGCGCGCTCTCGCAGAATGCGAATTTGAACTTGGTTCCGGGAATAAATGCAAGACGTGTCAACTTTTGCTTTGACGGATTTGCTGGGTGCTGGACTTTGATCCTGCTTTATGTGCTCCGAGGGGGAGCTGTCTTGGGTCGGGGCGACGGTTAGGATGGCCTGAGCGGAACGTTGAGCTTCTTACTTAGTACTTATCCTGCGTCAAGTACAAGCAAGCCTCGGTTCATAGCTGGGAATCCAAGCAGGGAAGAAGGCGAAGTTTTGAGCCGGTAGGATCCGCGGGGAGCGCAAATAAATGCGGAGGGCATGTTTAAGGCTTTGTTGAGGCTAAGTGCTGGTCCGACACAGACCACCCGCGGGGCCTGGTTGAATTTGGAACCGGTTGACGTCGTTGGAGACCAAATATTCTGTTGCGAGATACCCCACCTGATCACGGAGGCAAGGGCAGGAGGACTAGGTCCGCCAGCAGTCTAGAGGATATGGCACAGAAACTTGATTGTGAACGATTTACGGTATTTCTGCGGTTACTTTCCAGTCATACCCAGTCATGGTCAGGGGGTAAGTTGACAGATAGGTAGGCTAGAGCAACTTGTGGAGAAATACGCACACAAAGCCCGGTTGTGAACGACTGCGTGTGGGTTTTTTTCGGATGGTACCTTTGGCAGTCATACTCAGTCATGGGCAGTGTGAATGGAAGGAAGAAAGGGTCGGGAAAAAAACCAGCGCCGAACAAAATTACAGCCGTCGTTTGCCGAATGTCGCGAGACAGCGTGTGCGCAAGGACTCGAAATGAGAAAAAGAAGGAAAGAGGTGGTCCCATTGGCTGTGGCAGAAATAAGCACGGCTGTGGCCGCTTTGTCTTACTGCAAGAAAAACAGCCTGTAATAAATACGTGATGTTCAGTGAGTTTCCCAACGGGTTTTCCTCACCAGTAAAAATGGGCCAAAATTTTCCTTGTCATGACGAACCGTCTTTGTTGGGTTAAAAGCTTTCTCTACCACATGCTTGGTGGGAGAAAGCTTTTACCGCAAAAAGAGGGTTAGTCTTAACAAAGATAAAACAAAGCCGGGTTTTTCATTGAGTAACAGACACAGGTAAAACTCACTGAACAAGACATATCTATTACAAGGCTGTTTTTCTTCCAGTGAGACAAAGCGGCCACAGCCGTGAAGAGAGCCACATTGGGACATCATAGATAAGAACAGAGGCATGTGATCGACATTCAAGGGATCACATCGAGGTTCGCCTCGCTCAGTTTTTTTTTGGGTCGAGGCTGGTCGAGGCTTTTTTGTCCTGCATTTTAGTGGCCGACTCTGCTTGTTTGTCAACTTCGCTGTGGAGTGAAGATGCTTTCCTGGGCTGGGAAGAACAAGCAAATTTGCTGATTTTTGCGAAGTTGTTTTCACTTGCCTGATTTGGAGGTTTGGTTGAACCGCGCTGTCACGGTGAGTCACGGTAACAAAAAGGAAATATTAAGAAACGGAAAATAGCTGAGATAGGTGGCAGAGCTTGAGGAAACTGTGTGGATTTCTAGAGACTGGCGGATGTTGAGAGGAACAGATAGGAGAATATGAATGGCACCAAAAGTGAATTTCACCGACGTCATGATACATTTCTATTTTGGGACTTGACATAAAAGTAGTTCGTTTGCCTCTCGCTCCTTACCACTCACCGTCATGTATGTCCCCCAACCCCGTTGTCTTGCAAGTCTGTAATTGTTTTGTAGGTCCACCACACAGGCACAGGCGTCGACCGCGTCGACCTCGACGTTCATCACCGCCCTGGTCTTCAATGCCATTGTATTTGGCGCAGAAATCGCGGTATTCACCCTCATTCGGCCGTACTTCAAGGCCATCTACGAACCTAGAACTTATGTTCCTGTCCCTTCGTGAGTGTTCTTTCTTTTTGTGATGTTTCCTTCAGCAGAGAACCTCAACGCCTCGTGTACGACCTCGGGGTCTCCAAAAGGCGTTATTATTGGCGATTCATTTTACTCTGGCAATTGGACGGACTGGAGACATAGAGCAGGTCGAATGGTGGTGTCGTACGCGATTCGCATGCACAAAGGAGCCGACCTGACTGGCGTCTGGTACCTGTCTCGATCGGCCCCTTGGATCTCTCCCTATTTTCGACGATTCATATCTGGTGTGCGGGCTGGAGCCGCCCTGTAGCCGCTCGTCTCCGAGGGTTCATGACTTCGGGATAGAGCAGGCTTCGGGGGGTCGAATGGTGGTGTCCGCGCACCCGACCTCGGTACCCAGCATCATTTTTTTCATCATTTTTTCATTTCCTTGTCTCGACCTCTGCGACGCCTGCATCTTGTTTCAAGATTGCGCCATAATCGGTGGTTCATCTTGAACTCGGAATCCGGTTCTTAGATATCGGGGGTCAAATGGTGCATACACACGTAACGCCGACGCGTATTGCAGGCATCCAGCATCGTTTTCTTCATCATTTTTTCCCCCTCGCTTGCCCTGAAATCGCGCTAACCGCCGCTCAGAAAACGAATTGGACCCCTCACTCAAGGCGGAATATTCTCCTGGCCATGGGCGGTCTACCAAGCGGACTACAAAGGCGTTCTTCACGCGAACGGCGCCGACGCATACTTTTTCGTCCGCTTCCTGCGCATGATGGCACGCATCTTCTTCCCAATCTGGATTATATCCTGGGTCGTCCTCCTTCCCGTCACCAGCGTCGGCACCCACGTCGGCAACAATACCAAGCTCGACCTCTTCGTCATGGGCAACGTTGAGGCGGACAAGCAGACTCGCTTATGGGCGCACCTCGTCCTCGCGTGGGTCTTCACCGGCTGGGTCTTTTACAACATCCGCGATGAGATGACCCACTT
>JARJCM010000825.1:0-17800 GCA_029233265.1 Mycena alexandri | reverse complement strand
CCTTATCAATATACTCCTCACCGTCCTCGGTTACATCCCAGGCACATCCACGCCTTCTGGTGAGCTCCCTCGAATGCCGTCTCTTGTCGAGAGTCTAAATGTTTTTCCAGGTTGATATACAAGAAGATGAAGGCGGAGGAGCGCTACGGGCAGGGAGGCTTCCGCTGTGCGTCCATCATCCACGTCAAAAAATGGTGTATCCTGACGGCGCCCATGCAGACACCGGAAACGGCACTTACGCGCCACTGCTCAGAGCGGCCAGCCGGCGCCGCAAGCATATTATGGGGCGACGACGAACTGAATGCGCTAGTTTTTTCTATCTCAATTAACGGACCTCGCTGTAAACATGCGCGCGCGCGCAGTTTTGTAATGGAACGCGCAGTCTTTGGCTGCGGACTCTGATGCTGTCTCGCTCTCTCAACTTGAATCTCTACGCTCAACTCGTCACGCTTTGCACGCACTCGGGTCCCGATGACGCGTCCCGATGACGCGTGGATGAAAGCATATGCCTTGTTATTTTTACTCTTGATGTTGATCCTCGTTCTCACGGGTCGATTGGTTCAAAGCTGCGAAAGACCTGGGCACGAAAGGCTCTTCGGAGTCTTCCCGCTGCTCTTGACCACGGGATTTTTCGGATTGATCTCAGACTGTGTAGATTGTGGCGGAACGCTGCCGTTGAAGACGAGGCTTGCATACTGCGTGCAGGACGAGCGTCAAACGAGCGTCTCCTCAAGGAACTGTTTTGGCTACTCGGATTCTTATAAGCGCGAAAAGCCTTTTTTTCAGATTGCCATTACAGTGAAAAGTCGCGTCTTGAGATATCAAACAGTATCGTCATTCCCGACCACCACACAAACGCCGAACCAGGATTGAACGCCTCGGAACTGGACTGGCTCGGAAGCAAAAGAAGCTCGGGAGAGGACAAAAAGAGCTTCGAAAAGTTCTCTGAAATTGCCTAAAATGGAACAGGGCGTATTGATCGTATTTGTCTTTGATCCGCGTTGATCTCGTACCTCTTACCAACTTCATCTCAGACCCCTTTCCACAGCTTTCCACTTCGCCGAGCGGCCGTCCCCGCGATGTTTACCCTATTGCAATACCTCGGCCCCGGACTCCCATTTGCATCGGCCAATCTAAGGCTGAGCTATGCATTTTAAATCATCGCCATCTTTGGATTAAGTAGCACGTTTGTCATCTTTTGGGCGAACGCCGGGCCCTTGGAAAGGCCGTGATAATACCACCGTACTACTATTATCCAGCTCAAGACCAAGTTCCTTACGCCGCCGCTGTCTCGCTTTCCCCCCTCACCTGCGCGATGTTGAAGAAATACAAGGCCTTCATGAACAATGTCTGTCATCCTTTGATCTGACTCAGTACTGGTGTCGGCTCACACAATCCATCAGGAAGGCAAGTTCGCGCAGCCGGGTGCGCGGGCGTTGGAGGATTATATCTCGACATATAATCAGCAGGTTGAGGCGGATCGCGTCGCGCAGGCCGTCAGGGGCGCGGAGAAGCGGGCGCGTGCAGCAGAGGAGCAGGTGCGGGAAGCAGAGGCGCATGCGCGCGAGGCTGAAGCGCGGGCCGTTTTTGCGGAGACGCAAAGTATGATGAGTCGAGGGAGCGGCGAGACGGTTACGTGGAATAATCGAGCGAGTACCTCTACCGCGACCAGCCTTAATCCGAGTCTAGCGAGCGCTGAGATCATCCTGCGCGAGCGGCTATTTCCCGCGCAGGAGGAGACGTGTGAGTGGATTTTATTCCGGTGTGATCTGTGTCTGAAGGTTTATGGCAAGCTCCCGTCGCGCCAGGTAGTCCTCAGAGCCTCGTGACCCTCGAAATTCCTTCGCGCGAGCGGCTTCTTCCTGAGCGAAATGCAAAGTGTGAGTTCTATTGCTGCCTGATGCGCGGTTTTTTGAAAGATTTCAAGCCGAGCCAGTGAGTCCTCAAAACCTAGGGAGCACCGAGTTGCCTCCGCGAGGGCGGTTGTTTCTCGAGCGAATTCCGACCCGTGAGTGTCGAAAGATATTCGTATTCAGTTTCTTAATTTCCTACAAGGTCCCGCCAAGTCAGCAAGTCCTCAAGACTATACGAACCCCGAGTTCCCTCCGCATGGGCCACCTTCCTGCACGAGCTACATTGTGTAGGTTTCTATCTCTCTCTCAGCCACATATCATTTCTGAAAATTCGCCCCAGCTGCTCCGATCACGCCTGTAAGCGCTCAGCGCGCTGGATTTACTCGGGGTCGGCGTCCCGAGCGAAGTGTGCCTCGTAAGCAGTCATCTCGTGCCATACTATGTGGTTTCTAAAAGTTGGCCGTAAGCTCCCATCAAGCCAGAACCAAAGGCCGGACCGAAACCGAAGAGCCTGTCGTGTGCGCTTTGCTCCAGCCACTGTTTTATATGTCCCAATCCATGGCAGCGGACACGAAGGTTCGTCTTATTTGTTTCATGCGTGTCTTAATATTTAGTAGAAGCCCTTGCCAGCGATATAATGGTGTCAAAACTTGTCGAGATTGATCGACCCAAACCTGTACCGTATGGGATTGTGCTCGACCCTTGCGACCATAGCTTCTGCGGAGTCAGTCCCTTGAATCTTTCCAAGTGGCTCAATATTTACTCGTCTATAGCCCTGCTTGGCACAGGCGATTTATCACAATTTGAATTTGGCCTTTGACCCTACGACGTACGGCACAAGACTGCCATCTTATCCGCTCGATGCGCTCAGCGTCGGGCGCCCGGAGTTTCCTATAGGGTGCCCTGTAGGATCGCTCGCTCCATTTTTTCCTTGCTGGAAATCTGACTGCGGGGCCAGAGATGTCAAGTTAGCCCCGACGCGAGGCCGATGGAGATAAGCGATGCGACGGCGCGACTGGTGCTCGGGGAGTCGAACATGACCGAGTGGAATCACGCGCGGTTTCTGTCTAGCATCAACCTGATACATTGGTGCGTTCCTTATTCTGACTTCTCCGGGCTTCCTCTTTAACGGGCTGTAGTCCACATCGACACTGCCAACTTTCTTTTGACGCGGAAAACGACGTAACCGCAGGTGGCGGGTCAGAGTCGAAAACTCGGGTGGAGGTTGGTGGGCTTGCCATCCATCTTTCTCTGAGAACCCTTATTCACGACGCTGCAGTGTCCACACTGCAGGGAATCACTTTGCAGGGTTTGCAAGTCCGTCTGGCATCAAGGTATGGTTTGTTTCCCCAGATGCTCGTTTTTTTGACTCCTCGGCCCATAGGCCTGACATGCCTGATGTATCAGGCCTTACCTCCCGATGGCCGCCAAGCGGCGGTCGTACCCAAGGCGGTAAAGTATAGGTGCGTCGATCTTCCCCTATTTCCTTTTACCCGGCTAACACATAACCATAGCCGTAGACGAGGAATGACCATCGAAATTCCCGGAGATCCTCCTTGGGTACAGGGAAAGCAGAGTTTCCTTTCTGCCTGAAAAGTATAATATCTCGTACCAGTTCCGCTTTCACTCGTGCATCCTGCTCATAATCTGTTTCGCTTGCTGGAATGCTGTTGTATCCTCACCACCTGTGTACTAGTGTCGTTTTCGCTTTCTTTTGCTTTGCTTTCCTTGTTGTAGTGCTAGTTAGAGCTTTTATAACCTTGGCCACGGGCGAAGGACTAGAGTACGTCTCTTCACTTGATAAATCGAACTTGGGTGTGTAGAGTTCCCAGAAAACCTCATCTTGTCAGTCGCTGGTTCCTAAATCTCTCCGATAATTTGAACTGCAGACGGGACCGACGACGCGAAGAAAAACCCTAGGTAACATCCGTACCGGAAGAGTCAACTGTAAGTTAGAAAGAGCAAAAATCCTCGAAAATCTCCAGAACCCTAATTGGGAAGATTCGCGCCGGCAACCTTCCGAAGTCCTTCTTTGATTTGATTTTGCTTGCTATGTCTTGGTCCTAGATTGGAGGGTGGAAAGGAAGTGCAGGGGAAGACAAGACTATTTAATGTACACGGATTTCATCGCAATTTTATGACTTACCATTTGTACTTACCGACAGGCGGATATCATTGTATTGTATTCTAGACATTTTTCTTACGCTTTGTTGTAATTGCCAGCGCTCCAGTCATGTGGGAAGGACCCTTGGAGGACCGCCGCTCAATCGCATTTTGACCGGGAGAAATCTGAAAACCAAATCCAAAGAATAAATAGACGGATAATACAACTAATGTACACCAAGACCCTATCGCCATAAAATAAGAAACAACAAAAACCATCTACATCGAGCCGGAAAATAGACTGTACATGTAGTTAGTCCGTAGTCTGTGGGTAGAATGCCCGGATAGCATGTACAGAGGTTCTAGACGATAGATTGTGCTGGGTAGTCGGCTGTTCGAGGTGGTAGATTGTTCGGGCGGTAGATTGTACGTTGCAATGTGCGGCCGGGTATGATGTGCCTGCAAGACGATGAGATTCGTGGGCTCGAGTAGGAGAAGGAAGAGAGAAACTCACCAGAAACGAGACCGAAACAAAATAAATACAAACGACTCGGAAATACACAAACACTCGGCTGGAACTTGGACAATACAAACTAGAAAAACGACTTTCAGAAGATTGTCGAATGGCCTAAAGACGGACGTGAAACTCACCAAGACACTATTCTGATTTATTTACAGTCTATTCAAGCATCGCCGACAGGCGCAACGATGGCGATGGCACTGCCGCCGGGAGCCCAGAAACTCGGAGGCGCGCGCCGGAAGACGATGATTTTCTTGACAATCACAGGCACAGGCTCGACGGGTGCTTTGGGGACGAACACGGAGGCGGAGGTGCTGAGAGGAGTTGCAGCGGGAGGAGCGGTGATACGCGTGGGGCAGCCGCCACGAGCCCATTGGAAGGAAAGCGGCCGGGCGGGCTGCCACTCGGTTTTGACGGTGGTGGTGGTGTTCGAAGCGACGACCTTCTCGGTGGTGGTGGGGACGAACACTGCGACCGATGGGTTGAGAGGGCTACGCGGGGTGGGGTCGAATTTTTCGTGAACGAGCGCGGGGATGAAGGACGCGGCGGCGAGCCTCATCGGGCTTGAGACAGAGGCGCGCAGTCCCGAATGGTCGTGAGTGCTGGCGGTATCGAGCGGAGCTGACTGGGAGGCTGAGAGATGGCTTTGAAATGTCGGGACTGTGTTAGAGTCGGATACGACGCTGATTTCGCTGGGCGATTGAGGGTCGTTCTCGTCGACGAGTGTGATGTCGGAGTCGGCGTCGTCATCGCTAACCTCTGCCGGTGAAACCTCGCTGGGCTTGTGCTTGGTGGTCGAGAAGAGGATTGCGAGGGCGAAGGCGATGAGGCGCTGGATTGAGAAAACTCCGGCGCATTTACAGACCACGAAGGAGAAGGCCATGAAGAGGATTTTGATCCACGAGTCGCCGCGAGCGCCCGGGGGAGACATAACGTGAGCCGGCTCGGTTTTCTTGTCTTCGGCGTTTTGTTCCTTGTAGAATGCAGCCGCGTGGAGGTGGAAGAGGAAGAGGAGGACAAAGAGGACGGGCAGCGAACCGAGGACAACATGGTTCACGAGGATCAGGAACGTAACGAGACCCGAGGGCGAGAGGATCAAGCGGACAAGACCTTGCTTGACGAGGTCGAGTGCAGCGAGACACCAGATCGCATAAACGAAGATGGTTTGAACGAACATTTGAAGATGAGGGCGAGTACGCAGGGAGGGAGATTTTTTCAGATGGTGGTAAGAGCCAAGAGAAGAACGCAGCTACAATTGTCAGCCACCGAATATACCTTTTCCTGGTGGCTGACAAGTGGCTGACAGTGATGTCGGCCAGGGTGGAAATCTTGTACAGGTTTGTGAGCGAAGTTTAAAGGCCAGATAGTGTTAAGAAAATTAATTCAACGGTTATACATTCGGTTGTACGGAGTCTACGACGGGTTCGTCCAAGGTCGGTAGAGACACTTTGGGAGGCTTCGGAGGATGCAGAACGAGGTTTCCAAGTCGCGGCGGCGTCGACCGGCGGATGAATTCCATCTGGGTTGGGAGTTTGGAGGCTGCTAATCGCAGTGCTGGAGGAGCGTAAGTGTTGTAAAATGTGACCAGGCAGATACGAACCCTCTCTCGCGAGCTCTTCTCGAATCGGGGTTCCACCAATCTCGAGAATAACCCGTCCAATGGGGACACTGTGAACGCCTGAGATCTGCAAACCGCTTTTCTTTGCAAGTGATTTACCGTGTTGCCCAAAACTCAAACGTCCCCTTTCCTTTACCCATACGCGTTTCGTTACCCTGTAGAAGAGTGAATCCTGCTCGGCACAGAGTAGCTAGGTGGTAGAATACCTTGATGCAGACAGGGATATCGGGAAAGACGCGCAGATAGACCTTGACGCCTTTAATGATTTTGAGCTTTTTCTTGATGACCTCCTCGGCCGTCTCGAGCTGCTTGGCGCTTAGACGCGCGCCGTTGCCTTTTATCCTGACCCCCCAGTCACCATAGGCCAGTGTAGTGCCTTTTGTTGACCCGCCGATTGGAATTGGTACCCGACCCTTGTGGCGCTTTATATGCTTCACCTGGCGCGGTGCGAGGTTATTGCGGGCTCTGCTGAACACCGTAATGGGCTGCGCTGGTCGTCGCGGTGTCGATAATATCGTCCGCGCCAGTGAGGAAAGGGAAAACATTGCGGTCGGGATCAGTAGGCTGGGACCAAACAAGGCGCGCTTCCCTTGCTTCCTACCACAACCACCGAGCCTTTCGTCGCTGTCGTCGTCCACGATGAGCGACAAGAAGCGTGCCTTTGACGGCAATGGAGAGACGTCGAGCAGCAAGAAACTCAAAAGGTGTGTTCCTGTCGTTGTGCCCGATTTCGTCCCATTTACGCTTGTTTCTAGCAGCAACGTGAGTTTTCTTCATCCCTCCTCTTCTCAAGGTGAATTGGCCTCCATAAATATCAATCTGACTCGCTTCTATAACCTTTTCTGTCCTCAGAACTCTGCCAATGGATCCTTGCAGCTCCAGCCGTGAGTATATGACTCGTTTTTCAATGTTCGTAAACTTATGTATTTTTCAGCTGACCGGAGCGGCTCTCATTGCCCAGACGGGCTGAGATTGCAGCAAAATTAGCTGCCATGAAGAATCCTGCGCTGGGCCTCGCTGCGCCAGTCCCGGTGAAAGCAGCGCCTGTCCCGATGAAGCACTCCCCGACTGTGTCGAGCGGGCCTACCCCAGCCTCTGGTTCTGGCTCTGGAACTCCCGTTCCGTCCGCAGATGCTATCAACAAGCGTATCAAGCGTCTGGTCGAAGACGCGCACAGTCGAGCCGCTGTCAAGGATAACCCGTACATGGCAAGTGAATTGAAAAGAAATCTTTGTAAATCCTTATTTCCTTCTGCAGTCGCTGCCACAGTCCGGAAAGAATAAAGCGCGTCCAACAACGGAGGTGACACAGCAGGGTGCTGGTCTGAAGATGGCCGCTCATCCACTTTTACTCGACACGACCCCTGCCGCACCCCAGTCAAAGAAGGACAGGTACAAGCCCATGCAACCCAAATTTGCTTCGATCAAGGCTCGTTTCACTGACCTCTTCTCCCCACTTGCTCTAAGAATTTTACCTGTAGGCGAACACCCGTAACATACCCACCCCTCCTCCGGCCCCTCCTCCCGTGGTGGTCGAGTCCACGAATCCATACGCCTCGTCGTCGAATTCCAAGGATACTACTCTATTCGAAGGCGCGCCAAAGGACCGTTCCGGTCGCAACTTCCGCTTCAATCCCAAAGGCAAATATGTAGCTTTGGGTAACCAAATGCGTCAGGACAACCAGCTCGAAGCGCTCAAGCAGCGTATTGCCGAGAGCGCGCGCAAGGCTGGTTTGGATGGTGATATGGGGATCGAGAGGGGGATCAAGGTAGATCTTACCATCATCATTGGTACTCAAATACTAAGACTATTTCAGCGTCTCCGCCTCCCGAGGCAGAATGGTGGGACCAGCCCCTGCTCCCTAACAAGAAATATGCCGATGTGGAGGACCTTGGGATCACTAATCTCAACATCCGGACGTCCGATTCGCCCATCACCATCTACATCCAACACCCCATCCCCATTCCCGCGCCTGGCGACAAAAACAAGGTCGCCCTAAAGCCCATGATGCTAACCAAGAAGGTTTCGCCATTTTACTCATTCTGACTTCTTGAGCTGACTTGCCGTACAGGAACAAAAGAAGATGCGGAAGCTCAAGCGGGCTGCGGATCTTCAGGACAAGCGCGACCGTGTGGCCATGGGTCTCATTCCTCCCGACCCACCGAAAGGTATGCTTCGCGTCTCTGTGTCATTCACGACGAATCATTGACGACGATTGTAGTGCGTTTGTCAAATATGATGAAGGTCCTCACTTCGGACGCCGTGCAAGACCCTACCCGTGTGGAGGCGCGTATCCGTCGCGAGGTCGCGCAGCGCAAGCACGGACACGAGAAGATGAATGCCGAGCGCAAGCTCACCGACGAACAGCGGCGGGAAAAAGTCGAGACCAAGAAGGCCGAAGAAGATAAGCGGGGCATCTACGGCGCTGTCTTCAAGTATGTTTCCTTTTCTATCTCTGACGGCGGGAAACTGACCACAATTTTACATCAGGATCAAGACCCTCTCCGACCGTTCGCACCGATGGAAAGTGCGTAAGAACGCCGAGCAACTCAACCTCACGGGGCTATGCATCTTCAATCCGCACTTCAGTATGGTGTATGTCGAGGGTGCGGCCAAGTTCATCAAGAATTATAAGCGACTCATGATGCACCGCATCGCGTGGACCGAGGCGGCGCGCCCACGTGGCGCCGAGGAGGTTGTGCTGGAGAACGCGGGTTCCGGGGAGGAGGACGGGGAGGGCGCGGAAAAGGTCGCCAGCGGAAGCGTGCAGAAGGCCCAGGAGGAGGGCACGCCGGAGTCGTTGGAGGACAACAAGTGTTATTTGGTGTGGGAGGGGATGCTGCGGGACCGCTCGTTCAGCGAGTTCAATGCGCGGAGCTGCCCGACGGATGGGGCTGCGAAGGAGCTCCTTGGCGAAAAGCTGAGGGGATATTGGGATCAGGCGAAGAATTGGAAAGCGGAAGAGGAGGAGCTGTTGTAATTTTGCCGCTTCTTTATAAGGGATATGTCTGCGCCTTTATGTGCTTGAACTCTTCTTTGTGTACTCTTAATATCCGCCGCTCCATGAAGCGTGAGCTTATTTTCTCCTTCCTAAATGGGACAGAGGTGGTAGCGTTGTTTGTGTTTGTGTGTTCAACACAGCCACGAATCTCTTTCCCAAAAATCATGTCGACCGATTGGCATGCCGCCTTTCCAAGCCCTACCTCGACTCCAGCGTCAATCACCCCGGATGAGCTTGCCGTCTTCATTCGCGAAAAGGAGCTCATGAGGGACTACATTGTCGTCGACGTGCGCAGAACGGATTTCGAGGTATCCGCACAGTGAAATCAACCCGATTTACTTCTCGAACACAATTTTGCGGTATGTAGGGCGCCTTCATAGCTGGGGCCCTCAATCTCCCTGCGCACTCTTTCTACCCGACGCTCTCCACCGTCGTCACTTTACTCTCCCCGGTGCCGCTCGTCGTGTTTCACTGCAATAGCTGCAAGCCCGGGGGTAGGGCCCGCGCACGGCAGGATGGTACCAGGACGCTCTTGATGTTAAACGAGTGAAGACGAGTCGGGCGGTCGTCCTTGAGGGCGGGATTAAAGCCTGGATTGAGGCCTTTGGCGACGATGAGAAATTGACCAAGAAGCTTTGAAGATGTGTATGTATTTCCATGTATTTCTCAAATTTACACCTTTCTTCAGACAACCAAGCTCCTTCCCTCTGTGCGCGCTGCTCGAACTCGTTGGAACCCTATGCACGACTTCTCCCAGCTCTCACCGACTCGGCGGCGCGTGATAATCTTCGGCCGCACAGCGAGCACCAGCGATTGAGTACACCAAGGTGAGTATATCGTCTCCATGTTTTATGCATGAGTGCCTTTATTTGGCCCATCCCGGCTGACGAGAGGGAGGGATCGCAACGTGTACGAAGGTAATGGCGGGAGATAGTGTTCAACTTGCTTATTTTCCGGGTGAAGCTGACTGGTCGACAATCGATGAGGAGACTTGTGAGACCGTGGTTTCCGTCTATCGTATACCTGATTGTGTTCAGATTCTCAACGCCAAGTTAAGGAATGGGCATAGTAATTTCCCGGTACGAGGCAAATAAGAAAAACAAGCAGATTCTAAGAGAGAGGAGAGGGGCGACGGTGGACTCGGACTTTACGCTTTTGCGTATTAGGGACCCTGAAATTCTACGGTCGAAGGCAATTTAACCACTGGTGCGCGCCTTTTACGTTGCTTTTCTTTACCTGATGTTCAAATCCACAACGGTCAAACCGTGAAGAAACAGCTGGCAAATAATGTTCCTACCAGAATCATCCAATACACCAGGGAGCGGTACAGCAGTAACAACACCATGGCTGAATTTGCGCTTGCCGGTGCGTGTGATCCTCAGTAGAGATTTACAATTAGGGTCCGGGCAAGCAACGTCAGCATCGGTCGACATCCAGTCATTGGGATGTGTCTCCCGCTGCTTGGCTGCCAGTAAGGGAAGAACTGCTGCAAACCACAGTTTAGCGACACGAATGAAAGGTCAGAGAAAGTCCTCAACCGGCGAGAGAATATATGGAAAAGCCTTGTCCTGGAGGTAAATGCAGCAGCTCTCCTTCAAGAGTGAAGTGGTCCCCTTCCTTTGCACCACATAGAATGCGCGCGTCTGGTGGGCAAATGACTTCAACGCGCAAGTCATAGAGCGAAAAGGTATCGTCTGACTGAGAAGACATCGGAGTGAGCGCCAAGAGCATTCTCCGGCGCGTCGGGTTCGGATTGATCCGAGGTGAGCCATGCTCGACCAAACCTAAACAAAGTTGAAAAACTCCGCCGCCCGATCATTTAGTCAGCGCATCTCTTCTCTCCAGCGTCCACCATGACTGAAACCCCGTTTAAAATTTCCATCCCGGATGAAAAGATCGCTCTTCTTCGACAAAAACTGGAATTAACGACGTTCCCTGATGAACTCGAGGATTCTGGTTGGGAATACGGTGTTCCCCTGTCGGATGTTCAGCGCCTGGTAGCTAGATGGGCAAATGGATACGATTGGAAGAAACATGAATCCCAGCTCAACTCTGAGCTTCCTCAATTCACTCGCGACATCGATGCGGAAGGCCACGGGACGTTGAGCATTCACTACGTCCACAAAAAGAGCGAGATCGCAGCGGCACTGCCCTTGCTCTTTATCCACGGCTGTACGCTCGTCCATCGAACAATTCCTCGGTACTCAACTTGTTGATAGGGCCCGGGAGCTTTCTAGAGGCACGCAAGCTTCTGCCTCTGGTAACGAAGGGAAGCGACAACTTCCCGGCCTTTCACTTTGTTGCGATGAGCATCCCTGGCTACGGATTCTCTCAGTCCCCTCGCACTAAAGGATTCGATCTCGCGCAGTATGCAGAGGTGAGGACATTTTTTTCTCGCATCTCAGCACCGTCGCCTTAATATTCGTCCCCGAGGTTGCGAATAAGCTGATGCTGGCTCTCGGATACACTGAATATGGTGAGTATATGCTTCATAGAAATGGACTCTCGATGATGAATGAAACGATTCAGTCACACAGGGCGGAGATTGGGGGTTCCCCGTTGGTTTTCTCCCTATTTTCGACTTCCCGGTTTAACTTCGCCCTCAGATTACTTGCAGGATCGCACAAATCTATGGGGGGAAACACAGCAAGGCATGGCACACAAACATGCCGATGTATGGCCACAACGCGCCGCTATACCTTGCCTGACCTTTTTCTCAGCGGCGAGGCCCCCAAATCGACAACCGAACCGAGTCTCACAGAAAAAGAGAAGGCAGGCCTTGAGAGGACCTCTTGGTTCCACCGGTTTGGGGGAGGATACCTGCGTCAACAGTCGACGCAGCCACAAACCCTAGGGTATTCTCTCTCAGACTCTCCCGCCGGTCTGCTGGCGTGGATATACGAGAAACTCGTGAATTGGTCGGACTCGTATCAATGGGAGGACGACGAAGGCCAGCGCCGCCAGTCCTTCACACTAAATTCGACTAACCAGTGGTCCTACAGTCCTAACGTGGCTCTCGATCTATTGGTTTTCCCGAGGCGGTCCCACGGCTTCCCTGCGTATATACTTTGAGGCAGGGAACCACAGCCTCGGCAGCATTCTCGGTACCAGAACCCCGCCCCACTATTCCCCTCGGCCTGTCGCAATTCCCCAAAGACATTTTAGTGTACCCTAAGAAGTACGTACACGACTGTGCCTTTTTGAAGAAGTGACTCTCCACTAATTTTCTAGCTGGACCAGGGAGATGGGCAATGTTGTGTTCGATGCAGACCATGAGTCCGGCGGGCATTTCGCTGCCTATGAGCGCCCGGAATATCTTGCCGACGATCTTAGAAAGATGTTTGGGAAAGGCGGACCCGCATTTGGCGTGGTTTCAGGGCACTCTGGTTACGCCTAAGTGGGAAGGATTCACTGGCAGTTGACCCAAGGTTTATGTTTAGTGTCTGATAAACAGACACTACAAACTCCCAAAGAAATTTCTTGCTTGTCCAGGTTTTGACCACTGCGCACGCAAACTTGAGAAATACATCGATACCCCAAGGATACACATTGTCATGTTAGAACTCAGCCGTAGGTGGTCGGATCATCCAAATGGGACCCGATTTGATGGGAGGTTTGGGCATCAATTTACGCATTAGCCGTTTCCGTGCGGATCATCCGAGTGGGCTAGGCTTTAGGTACCGCACCTCGTGATTCGTCTTTACGATGCGATTCTTCTTTGGTTTCGCTGTTTTGGCCTACTTATGGAGCGCCACTGTTTCAGCGGAGGATGCCTCACTCACAAAGACTCTGTCCGATGGATCTAACACTTTTTTCGCGGCGATGTGGGAAACCGCTGATCAGTGGTACTCCAAGAGCAAGGCTTTTGTCAAACAGCAAGTTCTTTCTAGTCTGTCTTGGTTTTTCTTTCCCCTGCATTTAGGTTTATTGTCCCTTCCAGACGAAGTACCAGCTCTCGCGTTTGAAAGCAACCAATTCCGGATCGTCGTTCCCAAGCTCTGTGAACCTTCGGTGAAACAGTATTCTGGCTATTTTAATGTAGCCAAGGACAAACATATGTTTTTCTGGTGTGTTCAATATATAAAAACTGGCTGCCTGTGGTTTATTCTTCCTAGGTTCTTTGAATCTCGATCTTCGCCGTCCACTGACCCATTGGTTCTGTGGATGAATGGCGGTCCCGGTGCGCGTATTGATAAAGTGTTATTACTCTTTATATTCTTACAACGGTTCAGGGGATAGCTCTGCTAATGGACTGCTCTTTGAACTCGGCCCATGTTCAATCGCTGATGAAGGGCGAACCACGGCATTCAACCCTCATAGTTGGACGAATAACGCCAACGTGATATTTCTGGACCAGCCTGTTGACGTAGTGCTTTCTTCCTATGCCGATCCGGTGCGTCTGTGAAAGGTTGTGCGGAGGCGGCAAAAGATGTCTACGCCTTCCTTCAGCTCTTTCTCGAACGATTCCCAGAATATTCTAAACTGCCTTTCCATGTGGCTGGGGAGAGCTTCGGCGGGATATACGTCCCTAATGGTTGCATCCGTTATCTGGCGAGAGAACCAGGCTCTGGCGCTTTCCCCGAACTCGAGATCGAAAAAGATCGAGCTAGCTTCGGTAATTCTGGCCAATGGAATTACCGACCCGTACATCCAGATCCCCTCCATTGTGGATTATGTCTGTGACGGGCCGTATTCCATATACGATGATCCTCAAGGACCCGAGTGCACGAAACTACGGTCCAGTGTCTCGACCTGCAAGCTTCTCATCAGGATATGCAATCTTTACACAACGGAATTAAGCTGTGGGCACGCCTCTCGCTACTGCAGATCCCGGTTGTTCGAGCCAACTATGAGTGCGTCCTTTGATTTGGTTCATGAAGGACCTCTCTCCAATTCTGGCCACCAGAAAGCGATCTAAACTGGTACGACCTACGGAAGAAATGCAATGCCGCCGATCGTCCGGAGCACTGCTATAGGCGCACACCGTGGGTGGAGACATGGATGAATAATCCGAAAGTAAAGGCGGCCCTTGGCGTAGATCCCGAACGCTCCTTCCAAAGCTTCAACATGGATATGAACCGCGACTTCATATGCGCGGCGAAGGTAGAGCCAATCCTCTGAAGAAGCAGCGTGTCTAAATCAGCGAAGGGGTGCATAATGCCGCCAAGTTGCTTCCAGAGCTTATTAATGGCGGGGTGCGGTTGCTCGTGTATGTCTGCCTGACCAATATTATTCTCAGCTTAATCCTAATGGTGAATCTAGATATGCGGGGAAGGCCGACATGATGGCGAATTATATGGCATTTCAAAACCTCAAACCCACTCCAGAGTCAAACTGACATTGGACCCAGGGGAACGAACGCTGGGTTGAAAGTCTTGAGACTAAATTTAAAGTCAATTCGCCGCGGCAGAAGGCAAGCCTGGTCCGTACCAGGAGCCAAAGAAATCGCCGGTCAGGTGCGAAGTGCTGGAGGCGGGGAAGGCACAGGCGGGAATGTTACTTTCGTGGTTGTATTCGAAGCAGGGTGAGTCTATCGTGAACTTCGCCTTGACCAACCATTTCACCTTCCAGACACATGGTGGCCCATGATCAACCTGCGGCGGCAGTTGTGAGTGGTAAATTGAAACCAACCTAAACCCACGCTCACATTTCTTCCAGGACTTGTTTACTCGGTGGACCAAAAATCTCCCGCTTTCGTGAAGAAAACAATCGCTTCTAAAGAAAATCCGGTGAGCGGCCTGACGGCAATACTGTCTCAACCGCTCAGAAGCGCGCGGTTAGAGCGCTCACCCTTCGTCCATCGGAAGGGCACATGTTCCGAGCAAACCGCCTTGGTTCAAATATGATAGCAAGCACCACGGCAATGTCATTATTTTGAACGGCGATTAAACGGATACAGTGAAGATTGTGTACGGAATGCCAAGGTTATTTGAAGGTTGAAAGAAGTAACTGAAGGTTAAATTTTTGAGGTAAACTAGGAAGGGAAGAGGAGGCGGGGACTGAGGGTCATGGCGTCCGTGGGCTCATTGAGGTCGCGAGGAAGGAAAGGAAGGGAGCCTTTGGCCGCGAACATCCAGTATTGCCCGGCAGTGCGATTGGTGTTCAAAGGATGCAAAGAAACCTGCGGTCACAAAAATGAGCAGTCGACATCAGTGTCATTTATTGCAGCCAGCGAACCTCCGGCCCAACGGAATTGTTGTACGTCCAAACCAGTCCGCTTGGAGTGCCAATCTGAGCAGAAGAGAGAAGAAGTTAGAGGTTGAATTGAAACAGCGGCAAACCAATTTACCGTCCAGTAGTCGAGGTATCTGTCGGGAATGATGCCGTCGTCGCCCGGGAAGTCGGCAGTGCCAGACAGGACGGTGGAAAAAGCGGTGGGGCGATTACCAGTGGACACAAATTGACCCTGTCCGCCACAAATTAATACGACGAAGAAGAGAGTACGTTGAACACGCACCTCAGCAGGAGGAGAAATCTGGGCGAACTTTTTCCCGCGAAGATTTTTGATTGTAATACTGTCGGCACGTTCGGGAGGTGCGACGATTTCCCACTAAAAATAAATAAATGGAATCGCGACGGCAGAAATAAATGTCGAGGTACCAGATCGTAGTCTCCGCCGAAGGCGTTCGGCAGAACCACTCTGTTTTTGTTGTCAAAGGAGGCCGGTGCATAAGGGTCGCCGAGGTTGACCAGGTGGTAGACTCCGGGCTTGAGAGTCTGTGAGTGATAACTGGAATGAGTAAACCAGAAAATCCAAATTAATAGTTACCGACCGCCGCAGACCGAACCAGAGGGGAAAAAAGAGCAACGACAACGACTTTCATAAACATGGTACAAGGAAGGAAAAGGGAGAAGGAGGGGTGGAGCTCGTTTTCGTGGAAGAGCTTCCCTTTTATACCTTTAAGCCTTCGTGCATAGTCTATCAAGTGCGGCCAGATCCGCATTCAGGATGGCGGTCTCATCTCGGCAGGCCGGGACAGCGAACGGGGGGCGGCAAGGAAGGTGTAAGAGGGGCGCAGTAGCCCTATGTACCCCGAATCTCATAACGATGAGGGTTCGGCGATCGAAGCCTCGTGCACGTCTGCTTCGAGGCTCCAACGGGTCATGAGCTCGACAATTTAACCACGCTCCGCCACAAACAGAGCGCATGCTGGCGTAAAAGAGGGCAAAAAGGAAACAATGAGGCGCCAGTCGGAGGCAAATTTTGAGATCAAAACACCGCCCGACGAAGTTTGCAGAACGGCAAGAAGACGGCAACGGAAGCGAAGAGGAGCCGCAGACTTCTCGCCTATTAGACTCGCGGATCCAAGTCTATTCCGTATTTCGTCGTTCTGAATGCACGACGTGGAGATGCGTAGGGCGCCTTCCTACGCGTGAATTCCGGGAGAAATGTGCGAAATTAAAGGATTTGCCCGTTTGAGAAGTTAGTAAGCCCGGCAGTCGGTATCGTTACATACTTGAAAGGCCTCTTCAAGCTTTTCGGACTTGGCCCCGACCCCGAGTTGGCTAGCAAACAGGACGAGGCAAATAGTCCAGGGACATCATTCTTTCAGGGACTACCCAAGGCACCGTCGGAGCAACAGATGGGATCGTCGCCGAGGCACAGAAGATGCTTTTCGCTATTCTTGAGCTGTCTTGCTCTTCGTCAAAAGTCTGGGCATTCGAATTGCACGCGGAGGCTCCCGAACGTTTCCATCCACACTGTGGCTTACCGTGGCGGCTCCCGACTGACGTTGGGACATTTGAACTAAGCCGTGGTCTTCGGATTTTGGGTGAATCACCAATGAAATACAGCGTGTTTGCGATGTGAGGATACAATACCATGATGGGAGATCGTGGAAAGGGATAATTCTGGGCAACCCGGTTTCTTGAGAAACCCCAGTCCATCAGAGAAACCCCAGTCCATCAGAGAAATCTTCCATTTCTAATGAGAAGCCCCCATCAAAATTTTCATCGGTTTAAGGAAGGACTGAGCTGTAAGAAATGCCTTGGGGGATTTTTTCAACTCAGATGTTTAATAACTACCATAAACAAGAGGGTTGTCATTTTGTGCCCCTCCGTGGTTGCCGCTCAAGTGCCGGGCATCTCGGCATCTGCGCGCCTGCCGGCGTCTCGGCTGGCATCAATACTCCCACAGTTGCACATTCTGGGCAGTGCTTATTCTTCGAGTGGAGAGCGGGGAGTATTGGGAAATCCCCACATTCATTGGTCTCCCTTTTAGCCACTATCCCGCTCAAAATTCTGCCCGGGCCGAGCCATCAAGGGCCGGAGATCAAAGTCTTTGACGAGACGTACCGGCAGTGCAAAAGTCATACTTGAACACTGTGTCATCAATCTAATTGAATATTAATATACTACTATTTTCTTAATTCTTGACTTGTTTATGAGGTTTTCTATGCTCTCCAAAGGGTGTGCTGTTCACTTTGAATGGCCAATTATTGCTTTCTGTCTCCCGGAAATCAGAATATACCCAACTCGGAAGAAGCCGGCTGTGCGGAGCGAGAAGGGGTTTCTCGGGAAACCGGGCTTCCCGATAACACCCAATGTTTGGACGGGGGTTTCTCAAGAAACCGGGTTGCCCATTAGAATTATCCCGTGGAAAGTGCTCACAGAGAGCAATATGAAACTTTTAAGATCAGAAAATACTATTTGTTCGTCCATCAGCTTCATCGGGCAGCCAAAAAAACGTCTAGAAAAGAAAATCA
>JARJCM010000824.1:0-2500 GCA_029233265.1 Mycena alexandri | reverse complement strand
GTTATCGCCCTTAGGACTTGAATGGCCGTTAGGATTGAGTTGAATGGACTGTAAGGGTTAGAATTGACTTGAATGGATTGTAAGGGTCGTTATAATTTGTTATCGCCCTTAAGACTTGAATGGCCGTTAGGATTATTAGGATTGACTTGAATGGATTGAAGGGTCGTTAGAATTTGTTATCGCCCTTAGGCCGTTAGGATTGACTGGTTACCAATCGTAAGGGTCGTTAGAATTGAATTGTAAGGGCCGTTATAATTTGTTATCGCCCTTAAGACTTGAATGGCCGTTATGATTATTAGGATTGACTTGAATGGATTGAAGGGTCGTTAGAATTTGTTATCGCCCTTAGGCCGTTAGGATTGACTGGTTACCAATCGTAAGGGCCGTCAGAATTGGCTTGAATGGATTGTAAGGGCCGTTAGAATTTGTTATCGCCCTTAGGACTTGAATGGCCGTTAGGATTGAGTTGAATGGACTGTAAGGGTTAGAATTGACTTGAATGGATTGTAAGGGCCGTTAGAGTTTGTTATCGCCCTTAGGACTTGAATGGCCGTTAGGATTGAGTTGAATGGACTGTAAGGGTTAGAATTGACTTGAATGGATTGTAAGGGCCGTTAGAGTTTGTTATCGCCCTTAGGACTTGAATGGCCGTTAGGATTGAGTTGAATGGACTGTAAGGGTTAGAATTGACTTGAATGGATTGTAAGGGCCGTTAGAGTTTGTTATCGCCCTTAGGACTTGAATGGCCGTTAGGATTGAGTTGAATGGACTGTAAGGGTTAGAATTGACTTGAATGGATTGTAAGGGCCGTTAGAGTTTGTTATCGCCCTTAGGACTTGAATGGCCGTTAGGATTGAGTTGAATGGACTGTAAGGGTTAGAATTGACTTGAATGGATTGTAAGGGCCGTTAGAGTTTGTTATCGCCCTTAGGACTTGAATGGCCGTTAGGATTGAGTTGAATGGACTGTAAGGGTTAGAATTGACTTGAATGGATTGTAAGGGCCGTTAGAGTTTGTTATCGCCCTTAAGACTTGAATTGACTTGTTACCACCGATTGTAAGGGCCGTTAGAATTGACTTGTTATCGTAAGGATTGACTTGTGACCGATTGTAAGGGCTGACTTGTTACCACCGATTGTAAAGGCCGTTAGATAGCAAAAGGGACATCTGAACACACCAATTATCCACGGCCATAGGACTCCGAAAGCACCGCATCCCGTCCGATCTGCGCAGTTAACCGGAGTGCCGCCTAGTTAGTACCACGGTGGGGGACCACGCGGGAATCCTGGGTGCTGTGGTTTTTGCTTCAATTTTCAAAATTTTGAGTTCGTGTCTTTTTTATCTCGGAAAATTTCTGGTGTACGGGGTGCTATCTTGGGATGGATTTTGCCTACTGTATGGGAAGAGCAGAACATGAATTTGGGTATATCCTGGGTGCGGTCTCCCCTTGGGCCGCAACTCGGTGGAATGTCGGGTCAAGGTGCTTATACGTAACAATAAGTGCCTTGGGTCGACGGCTTCGGGTCCCTACTAATCTTTCGGGGACTTGGGGTTCAATGGATGGCCGGCCTCGAGTCGAGTCTTGGACTGGGATAGTCTTGGACCGGGATTGCGGCAGTCTTGGACTGGGATAGTCTTAGACCGGGATAGTGGCTTGCCGCTATCTTGGACTGGGATAGTCTTGGATCGGGATTGCAACAGTCTTGGACTGGGATAGTCTTAGACTGGGATTGCGGCAGAGGGGGAGGGGGATTTAGGGCAGGGTTGGGGGTGGCGGAAGAAAAAAATTGAGAAATTGGTAGTGAAAAAAAAATTGAAGTGATTAAGAATTGAAACTGTAGTGTGATTAAGAAATTGAGACGAATTGAGATTGAAACTGTAGTGAAGTTAAGGAATTGAAGTAAGGATTGAAACTGTGGATTGAAGTAAGGATTGAACTGTAGTGGGGTTAGGATTGAAACTGTAGTGTATAAGGATTGAAACTGTAGTAGGGTTAAGGAATTGAGTTAGTAGGGTCCGCTTTAGGGCCGGTCTGACTTTAGGGCAGGTCTAGGTTGACTTTGTGTAGTTGGTTGTCGTAATTCTCTGGGACGGGTTAGTTTAGTTATATCCCCCCCCTGTCGTAAATAGCGCTACACAGTACCTCTCGAGTGTCAATGTCTCGGGCTAGGGTGTACTAGCGTCAGAGAGGGCACTAGGGTTCGGTCCGACTAATGTTGTGTAGCGTCAGAGGCGCTTGGTTGCACTACGGTTCGGATTATAGATTAGGGTCCCGTAGGTCTTTGCTAGGGTTTACTAGAGGTGTGTACTAGGGTTCGTGGTGGCGTCAGGGTGTTACTATGGGTGCCCTAGTAGTGTTTTGAGAGAGCTTCGAGTCCTTTTGACTTTTGTATCGCCGGCTCTCGGAAAGTATTTTGCGTTTTGCGGGCCAACGAGGCCACGTATCGCAATTGACCTTGGACAACCCTCGTAGCCCTCGACGCTCTACGACTTTGGTTCG
>JARJCM010000823.1:0-17888 GCA_029233265.1 Mycena alexandri | reverse complement strand
TCCTCGCAGCTGCGGAACTGGCCACAGCCCATGAACATTCCGATGAGCTTTCGGAGGAAGAAATGCATGCCCCAACGGACGCCGTGCTTTGGATTCACATATTCCTCCAGGCTGCGGTCTGGGGTGTGCTCTTTCCCATTGGAATGGTCCTCGGTATCACTCGGAGTCGATGGCACGTTCCATTGCAGGTATGCCTGCATGCAAGTCAATTTTCTCGATACACCGTATTGACCCAGAATTCAGAGCGTAGGTTTGGTCTTGACCGCTGGGGGCTATATCCTTGGCCATTCTCACAAAGGGCGCATGTTTCTTCCCTCGGTGCACGGCTCGTTCGCGTCGGTGCTCTTCATCCCCATCGCTGCGCAGCTACTGCTCGGTATATACCTCAAACTGCATATACACGAGGGCTCGATACGCCCGTGGGCCGTCCGCTTACACGGGCTTGTCGGGAAAGCGTACCCAATATTGGGCTGGACGCAGATGCTTTTTGGCGCAATCACATACCGCGGATACTGCCGCGGCGGCAACTTGCCGCAATGTCTCGCCCACTATATCATGGGCTCGGGATTCATTGCATACGGCGTCATCATGGCCCTTATGCTGCTCGTTGGTGAGGCCTGGGTGCGCCGGAGTGGCCGAAGTCCGGAGTGGTGGGACTCTTGGGTGATCATGCTGTGGGGGATCGGTAGGTGCTTGAGCAACTACTGGTCGACATTGCCCATCATTATTTCAATACAGTGAACACATTCACCGAGCACCGTGGCATGGGGTGGTCGGTAAAGGACATGCAACACACGTGCGTTCCTCTCTTGCAATTCGTACTCGAGCTAACGCCGCACACAGCATTCTGGGCGTCCTATGTGTGTTTTTATCGATTCCATACCTCTGTCGACTGACTCGAAGTATGTAGGGTGGGCTGGGGCCTTCTCGGAATATTCCTCGCACGCAACAACAGGTGTGCATTCTTGTCATCTTTATTGAAAATTTACCCTAAGATGACCTTTAGCGCAATGTAGTTCCTGCAATAATGCACGATCCTTGGTTCAATCTCCTTTATCTCTCATTAATATACCGGCAGATTGTTTCTAACCGGCTGGGCTATGTCCGAGCACGAGCAACACCTCATGGTTTCAACCAAGGTACTTGGATATGTGTCCCGCATCCACCTCAATCCCACAAGCATGGTGCACAGGTCCATGCCATGTTCGGCTATACCGTGATGCTCGCCGGCATTACCCGAATCATGGAAGTCTGTTTCTTCTCCGCGCCAACCAAGGCAGATGTGGTGGACGATGACAGCAACAGCGACCACACACTTGCAGAACCGAGTCCGCGGTATCCCCCGCCTTCACGATATCCAGTTCCAGAGGTGGATAGCGGGAAGATCGACGCTGCCAGGGCGTTCCGCCATCTTCCAGCTTTCGTGAGTTGTCTTTCATGTCTAAAGTGTTATACGCTGATGTCTCCCCAGCTGCTCGTCGCCTCGGGGTATCGCATTTTCATACATTTTCATGCCATCTCTCATCACATGACAGCGTGCTCTTCATGTCGGCGACTGACGAGGAGCTGAACTTTGTGCACGACAACGAGATGGACCATGTAACATATATTCTCATCATGTTCAGGTCCGTTCATCGTCCAAAGCATTATTTCGTCCGTTTACCCCAACACCAGTATCGCGTTCATCATCTACGCACTCATCGTGTTCGTGATAAGCCTGTACCCGACGACGGGGCGCAATGCCCCCGCAAAGGAGGACCGCAATAACATTGCGATGACCACGCGCAGTAACTCGAAGTGGTACTCCAGGTTCCGAACCCGGAGACGCTGCATGTGATCGGGGAAGACGAGGAGAGGATTAGGAGGTTAAGTTAAGGAACTCTTCGCTAATTATTTTTCCGCTCCTCCTAGAGTTGTTGTCAATGTGCCGATGTAATCTACTGCTTTCACGGAAGTTGGCGCATAACCGCTCACCGTTTTCCGCGTAACCGTGCAGCGATTCCCCGTGTAACCGACTAACCCTAGGTGTATGCCCGAGGGACCCTAGACTGCAGGACATACACGTCTGCCGGCGCTGTCTTACTCCCGCCATAAAATGTCGCCGTATCGTCACTCGGCCGAGCCCAGCCCGATCCCCGAAAGCCGTAGCCCGACGCTTCAAATTGAAATGATGCTCTGCGATCAAGGATCTTCAAGGATGCGACAGGATGCGGCATTCCTAAAAAATGCGAGACTCGGTCAGTTTCGCCGCAATCATGCGACAACCCTCAAACATATAAATTTGCTCTTCCGATTTCTCTGCTATTCACTCAAGTACCCCTAATCTCCCATTCAAGAAATGTCCGCCATTCAAAGTCCAAACAGCCTCTCATCATCGGCGCGACCCGGCCAAGTGGGCGGCTGGGTCCTGAAAGAGCTTTCTTGCGAATCCGTTATTTACGCGCGTCGGGAATATGGGCGCAGGACGACGGCGCTCGACGGGCTTCCAACAGGGAAGGACAAGCTCGAGCAGAAGAAAATCGACTTTGAGAAGATCGAGGAGGCGGGGCTGCGCGATGGGAAGTGGGACGTTGTGTTCATTGCACTCGGAACTGCTGTGAAGGAGGCGGGGAGCAAGGAAGCGTTTGAGCGCATCGATCGGGAGTGCGTATTTGTCTTTTGTGCGTTTATGCAGCATTTGACCGCCCGCGCAGGTATGTGATCAACGCCGCCCGCGCTGCGAAGAGCGACCACCCGCAACGTTTGGTTTATGTTTCTGTGAGGCCATTACAGCTTCTCTAAAACGAAAACCCGCTAACACATTGATCTTCAGAGCGTCAGCGCAGATTCCAACTCGCACTTTTTGTACCTGAGGTCAGAATTGAATTATTCGATGTTCACAGAGCATATTCATCGAACACTCCATTTAGGAGCAAAGGACTTACGGAGGAGGGGCTGGCGGGGCTCGGATACGCAGATACCATCGTATTCCGGCCGGCAATACTTGGGGGTAGGTCTGATAAGAGAACTCAGAAAAAATCGCAGAGTGAGGCGCAATTTCACGAGTTTATATCACCTGGGCTGATTATCCGGTTTACAGAGTCTTCACCGGCGTTTTGTCCCTCGTATCCTCAAGTATAGAAATCAAAGTATGCGTCAACATACTACGTCCTTAAAAAAGTTTGGTAGCTCACACCGCAATTCAACAACTCAGGTCACGACATTGGCGAAGAGTCTGGTCCAGGCTGGGTTGCTTGGGTCCGCTGCCTTGCCCTCAGTGGCCGGGGCCAAGCAAGCAGGAAAGGATGGCGCGCACTTCACGCTCATCGGGAACGCTGGCGCGCTCGCTCTCGCAACATATCAACTGTAGACAAGGCATGTTCCGACATTGCGTGTAAGTAGATATATATAGCAGTGACCCGAAGTATCATACAGTTTACAGCGCTTTTCATAAGTATGCGGAAAAGGATGAGACTCAGGATAATATTAGAGCTCGCTATGGTCCCATTTCGGAACATTGGAAGTTGTAACATGTATTATACGTTTTCCGCATACTTATGTAAACGTCGTATTTTCTTGTAAAAAGCTAAAATGACGGTTAGGGGCCGACGGAACACGGAAAAGTGCGACGTACGGCGCCTCTCATTGCTTAACCTCTCAACGGTGGCTCTTTTGCATATGCCGATCCAACGCGCGTCCGGGACGCGTTCTGACGCGTCTTTATATGAAGCCCGAGGCAAGCCCGACATAAGGAGATACAGATCTAGCCGAATAACCGGTGATGGCGTGGATCATATATTTTGAGCTGCAGCGGAGATCCTCCTCAAAGAACCATGTCTCAATCAGCCTTAATCCTCGGTGCCACTGGCCAAACGGGTGGTTTCCTCCTCAAGGAGCTCCTCGCGAGCCCCCACTTTACGCGCGTTGGAGAATTTGGACGCAGAACGACGAGTCTTGACAGTCTCCCGACAGGGAAAGACAAACTGGAGCAGAAGACCATTGACTTTGAGAAGCCAGAGGAAGCGGGTCTGCGCGAAGGCAAGTGGGACGTCGTCTTCGTCGCCCTCGGAACGACCGCGAAGGCCGCCGGTAGCTCCGAGGCGTTCGAGCGTATCGACAGAGAGTCTGTGCCGCGTATCTAGACGTCTGTGTGTGCGGTCTTACACCTTACCGAACAGATACGTTATCAATGCCGCTCGCGCTGCCAAGGGCGACCACCCACAACGTCTGATATATGTGTCGGTGAGCTTTGCTTTTGGCGTTTTAGAAGGAATTCAGTTGTGTTAATTCGGTCTGCAGAGCGGAGGCGCAAATTCCAAGTCGCGCTTTCTCTATCCTAGGTCAGAAAACTCAAGCACTTCGATCCAGGGTTAAACATTGCATTTGTAGGAGCAAGGGTCTGACAGAGGAAGGCTTGGCCAGCTTAGGATATGCGGACACCATCGTATTCAGACCGGGGCTCCTAGCAGGTACCAAAAGACCTGAAACTAGAGTTGCAGAGACAATCGCTGGGTGAGCATTCGGAATACATACCAACCTCTTGCTAATTATCCGCGATAGATATATTACGCCAATCCTCTCGTTTGTGTCTTCGAATGTAGAGATCAAGGTATGTTGTTTACGTCCTGCAATTTCCGTTTTTGACGCCTTGGAAAATCAGATCTCCACGCTGGCGAAGAGTCTAGTCAAGGCCGGACAGCTTGGTACGGCCGCTTTGCCTCCAACGGTTGGTGCTACGCAAGAGGGAAAGGAAGGCGCACGCTTTACGCTCATCACCAATTCCGGGGCCCTTGCACTTGCCAAAGATTAGGAGGGCATTGGATCGCATCATGTATGAGTATGGTTTGTAGATTATTTTGGACTCGCGTATGGACAATATAGGTCTCCACAAAGTACTTTAGGAAGAGAATTCAGCCAGGAGCGAGTGCAGCGTCGTGCTGGTTTTTGCGTTCAGCGGTGCTAGATAAAAATGACTTGCCGAGCATTCTTCTGTCTGGGTGGCCAGTTGGGGGGCGCTCGCTCCGATGTATAAGATGGAAGACATTTGATGAGGAATTTCTCCAAAATTGAAATCGGTTGCTTATTATCGAGAAAACCTGCAAAGTTGAATCGAAGACGAGTTATCATCGAGGTTTCGGTATGCGAGGCCGGAAACCTTCCTCAGCCACAAGATACGTTTGATTCGTCGCCAAACCCTCCAGAGTTCAGTTACAATTTGTACAATTTATTCACTACGGCCGGAATATATGACGGAGTAGGTATGCTCCTTCCTCCTCTGTAGGGAAACTTTTTTTCCCTTGTTCAAGTACAATAATATTATACAGCACCTTCGAGGTGGGTATTTACTTGCTACAATATAAGATACAATGCGTAGAATAGAGGTTTGAACTGCATGTAGATTGGTATACTGTAATTATGAGCCTGCCGTCGCGTTTCGACCTGTTGTTTCGGACGGGGTTACAACGGGGAAGGGTAGTGAGTATCGCTTGGTGAGTGCATTGAGTCGTTGGAAAGAGCCCATCCTTGGCCTGACCGGGCCCACGGCTGCGCATCATGGACTCGACGCGCTCAGCAGGCGTCTTGGGCGTGTCCTGCATCAGCCAAAATCGACGGAAATAGACTCGCTCACAGGTTCTGACAATCGAATGTCAGACTGATTTCGTTGAAAGAAGCAAACTCATCCCACCTTCGTTCGCGAATGGTGCTGGGTGGTCCAAAGAAAATTGCGAGCGCCGGAGCGACACAAGCTCATTCTCTGTCGCGCTTCGAGTTGGCATCACGTGTATATCGTCCCGTGTCTGTATCACAAACGGCCGGCGTGGCGCGCTACAACCTCGATCTCGTCAATACTCGTGCGTCGCGGGCAGAGCAGCAATGCCCGTATCCTCCGAGTCAGATTCGGATGCTTCTTCTCCGGCCAAAGTCGAGGAAGGACTCGATGGTCGACGTCCGGCGATCCGGCGTAACGGGGGAGAGACTCGTGGGGAGCGAAGGCATCGGCGGGTGGGAGGCCTTGCGAACTTGCGTATTCGGCATCCGCAGACTGCTCATGGAGGCGCGCTGGCTGCGGCGCCGCGCGGCAGACACGCTGCTAACACGATAACTTCGGCATTGCGTTGACTACGCCGCCGTTCGTGTCCTCTTCCGCTCTTTGCTCTACGCATTGCTTCGAACGCTGCGAGTACTACTGAGCGCTACGAATGCTGGCGGTGTCTGCCGTATCTGGGTGTCGGCGCTCTGAGGGCTCGTAACGAAGCTGACACAGGGGTTTCGACGATGTCCTCCAGCGCCTCGACTCAGACGGGGACGGGGGACGGTAACTTCGTCTGGGTAGGCGAGGCTGGTGTCGTAGGTGGAGACTCCTCGGTCCAGCTGGTGGATCGTTCGGTGGCTGCGATAAAACCGAAGTCGCCCGCGACTGTACAACCGAAGTCGCCTGCGGCCGTTCGGAATGCATGCGCGAAAGAGCGCCTATGCTGAGCCCCAAACTTAACTGGGAGGCGGCCGAAGGGGACTTGCGGTGGTTTAACGAGATCACCTCTGCGACCTCAATCACTGCATCCCCCTCGTCTTCATCGGACGCAACTTCGGCATCCATATTGTCCATCTCGCGGGCGAGGACTTCAGCCTGCTGCCACGCATCGTTTAACTCGGCTTGGAGCGTGGTGATTTTTGCGCGTGCGTTGATCAGCTCTGACGTTCGCCGGCCATAACTACTGTTAAGCTGGAAGAAAGTATAAGGTTACATCTAGTTCGAAGAGAAAATTTGCGTACCTTGCGAAGAGCGATGGCAAGGGCACTGGACCAGTGCACATCCAATAGATGTTGTATCTGGCCCCACTTGGTCGGCAATCTTAAGTAGTTCCTCGAGCAACTGATCACAGTCGGCTGTGGTCTGCGACAGTTGACTGGTCAGCTTGGCGACGAGGGCTGCGTCCTTCTCCCTGTCGTTGTAGCCGGAAAGGAGCCTGCAATGCCTGCAGTAGCATCGTACGTCGGTGGACCGTGAAGCGGTATTTGGACTGCGTCATCGACTTGAGCATGTCCAGGTCGTTGAAGCTCTTCAGGCAAACTTGTTCCAAATTCTCGACTGACAAGACTCGGATAAAGGATTCGCGCGAAGACCCCCGAATTGCACGCGAAACTAGGTTCTGAAGCCAGTTTAACGATAACTATTAGTGGTGAAAAATGTGATTCCTGACCTGCAGCTCTTTGGAATTGAATGTCCCTAAAGTGGGAGATGAGGTAATAGAACGAAGAAATAAAGCATATCGACGCACAGAGCGCAGCCTCCAAGGGCAGGCCTTTCCATTTAACTGGTACCGATTCGAATTTAATTTGGAGGTGGTGGAGTTAGCCCAGCGATCTTGGGAACGGATTTGATGTTTAAAAGGTTCGTCTGCCTCTGAAACCTCTGGAATAGGCGGCGGCGGTGGGTGGGGGTGGTATGGCGGGTTCAGGAGCCGGCGCCGGGGGGATATTCGCGCTCCGTGATAGCAGACAGAGTGCTTATTGTCAGAAGGAGTCGAAGCTGGCGGAGCCGCTGTACCGCGGCGCGGCGCTATACACGGATTCTCGAGGTGAGGATGATTGGGAGGCTACATTTGCTTGCCTCAGGTGGGACCACAGAATTGCGCGACAGATTTCTTGTCCGTGGACCCATCGGCGCATTTTGCGGTCTACCGCCGCGCACAGACGGTCTGCGGGAAGGACCGAGCGAGTCCATCGCAAGAATAACTCGTGAACAATACAGGCGTTGTTGGACGCGCGAGTCCACGTCAAGTCAAGAGGGCAGAATCCGTTCAACAAACCGTCATAAATCATCAAATCAAAAAACACACCAGTGCCGCCCAACGCCCCACTCGGCTTCATAAGTTCGGTCGGGTTTAGTTCCGACTCAGATAAAAAAAGTACAGTAGCGTGTTATTTCCGTAGATAATTCATTAGTGCCGTTCTGTCTGTAGATAAATTTTCAAGCCATCGTCCTCCCACACTCAGACACCAATCGGGAAGCGGAACGTGTCTCGTGGGTCCAACGCAGCCTTGAAGTGCTTGGAGACGGGGGTAGTGCGATCCGTAATATCGCGTCGAGGCTGATGAGGGTGAGTGCCATGTCAAAGGTAAAAGAGCGTCCGGAGCTTACCATTTACGAGCCGGTCGTCGGCCAATAGTTCAGGTATGCACCATAGCTCCATTCCGCCGGCTATTGGTAAGGATGCTGGCCACCATGGCCCGTCCAAGAAGGTGAAGCCACTGCACTGGGGTAAGGTGGCTCAGAGTTGCTTGAAGACGCATAAAGTTGCATCGTGAAAAGGGTATCGCGCTTGGCAAACGCCGTCGAGTCGAGCGGAACCGCATTGATCGCAGAGTTGCTCCCACCGAAGAGCTCGACTTCGACGAACCAGGCCTGCAAGGACCGTAAGGGCTGCTGCATCAGTTTAACAAACAAAAAACACACCGTGCTTGACGAGAATCCTTGCACGGCCATGTACGTGACAAAGGCTTGGATAGCAGCAGCTGACATGGGCGAGCCCTCGGGCGTCATTAGTGACTTTTCGTAGAAGGTATCGCCTAATTTCGTTGTTTTCAGTGAGCATTCCATCGAAAAACTTGGATTCGCATCACCATTCTCCGCCGCAGTGCTGGTGTTCAAGGGCTGGCCGGCAAGGACAGATACGCTGTTGATGTAGCTACCGGGGGTGATGGTCTGCCACGATGGGGCGGGCAGCGTCTTCAGGTAAGGCGCGACGGTGGCATTGAAGTTGGCTGGGGCACCGTACCATGCGCCAGTCAATCCGAACGCAACATGGCCTGAGGATGGGCCAGCGGAGAATACGAGCTCTGCACCAAATTCGGGCGCGATGCTCGTTTGTGCGAACTCCTGGAAGGACGCAATAGCATGGGAGGCAGCGGTGATGGTAAGACTGTCCCAGCCGTATTGGAAGACGATGGCGGAAGCGGGCGCGGGGAATGTTTGCACCTCAATGGAGGTCACAATTCCAAAGGAAGGAGAGGCTCCACGGATTGCCTGGTTTGACGGGAATTAATTCACATGAATACTTCGATGAAGGCCAAGTGGTTTTGCTCACCCAGAAAAGATCGGTGTTGACAGTCGAGGAAGCGGTAACGATGGTGCCGTTCGCGAGAACCACCGTTGCAGATTTTATAGTGTCCAAAGTGAGGCCCCATGCACGCGATGTGAAACCGAAACCTGGAGAACGAGGTTACAAGTGTTCACAGAGAAAAAAAGAGTCTCGAACCTCCATAACCTGAATGGCCACCGATACCAACCTGGAGTAGAGGAAATGAGCGGCGTTTTGGATGACGTTAACGTGCGATACATACGTAGCTACACGTTCCATGGGGAAGCGCGCGCCCAGCGGCATTGAGGGCGAGCGCAATATCCCCGAGCCGGTTCCCCGTCTCGATTAAAGCGGTATTATTCGATGACCGCACACTTATGGCCTTCATCTTGCTCAAATCGACAATCAGGGACCCGTTAGTACCACCGAGTCCATTAGCGATATATGAATGCTGCGTTCAAGTTCGTGAGCGGACAGTGTCGAGCGCGGGAAGCCTACTTACACCTCCGCTTCGCGCAACCACCGCCATATTTTGGGCGACGCCTGCCTGGATGATTTCGGAAACCTGCTGTGCATTGGTCGGGAATGCCACAGCGGCCGGGTCAATAGTGAATCGTTTATTGTCTAAAGAATTCGCATAAGCACACAGTCCTGCTGCCTCACACTACACTTACAAGCCTGAGAGACGCTGGAGTAGGTGGCGTCGTCGGAAACACGGCAGAGACACCGAGCGCAGTGAAATTCTGCTGCAGAGAACTTTGGGCCGAGGCACCCAACAAAAGAGAAGCAAGGGAAAGAAACGGAAAACGAACATTGTGAGGGAAAAGGGGAATGGTCATTTGCGAGATGTCGAGGTCCTTAATAACCTGTCTGGTCCAGCCAAGCCGCGGGGTGGAGATTCCGAATTTCCGAGAAGCAGTACCATTCAATTTTACCGAATGTTTCACGGTCAAGTCGACTGTCGCCGTCCCGTTGTCGTAATAACCCGAGTGGAAACAGGGATGGTTTGGATAATAATCCGGTGGACAAAGTGGAGATCACAACGCGGACCTCGGGCCTCAACGCGGACACTGCATAGCTTGGCGGAGCGAGTGTGATTCCAACGACGACGGCTTGACCAGGGTCAGCGACGGAATTGAGGAGGTGGTTCAACGTATCGAGGTGGTTCAACAAGTGGTTCAACGTGAAGTTCGTCCAACTCGAACGTTCTGCCTCTCGAGGTGCGATGCTTTTTTTTGATCAAACTTTCGTCTACAACTGATCATGCATGACGCATTTATATATAGTTCGGGCCCCGGCTGTTTCTGGACCGCGCCTCGACCTGGCGCTGTGTATGTAGTTACGGGACCCGCTATGTGCGCCGCTGCGGTTAAAATTTACTTCCTTCCTTCCTTCCAAAGCATCACAATTGCAAGTGTGTTTCGTTCTGGAGCTTTACAAGTCAGTTCTTCAATACATCCGTTAACCGATTTCTCAATCACTAAAAGCTGGGACTCCGACCTGGAACCACGCTTTGGTAAGGGACGTATACCACCAAAGCCAATCCAGTCATTGATTTTTCATCCAGAGGCACGCTCTTTGGCGCTCAGAAAGAAAACCAATAAATAATTCCACAATGTACAGAATTGCAGCCGGACGTGTGCCCCAAAAATACATACTCGTAACTGTTCTCCAAGTCGTTGAAGAGTTTTTACCAGGTGTCGAATAGCTTAGCAAGACATCTCCACTCCGTCGTAAGGACCTAAGTGGGGGACGTAAAGACTGCTCGCCAGTACTATCCCGTGGAACACTCACCATCGTGGTCACTCTCGTCCCCCTCGAAAATATTCGGGACGTCCCCGGTAGAGCACAGATCACTTTCGTTATCTTCCCCTGTAAAATGAAGATGCTATCAACAAGACGTTAGACTACACCTGAAGATAATTGATTACCTGGGCAAGCATCCCAAGCCAACGAGTCCTGCGAGAGTATCAGCGAAAGGGACACCAACAGCGGAGAAAGAGGAACGGACCTGGATATGGATTTCGCCAGTGGGGTGGTGGAAGCCAAGGAACATCCCTAAAATGAAAGGTGAGATGAGGTTCAAACGATTGGAAGTCGCGCGGACCTGGGAGAATGGGGACGATATCCTCCCTGCGCGGAAAATCAGATCAAGATGGGCAAAGGAAGAGATATCAAGGGGATGGACGAACTTGTTGTTGATGTGCGTCACGGTAGATCCGATGCTTGCATGGTCTGCAAACGCTTGGTTTCCCACCTAGCTTGAGATATTAGTCGATGATCTTTGCAGGTACGAGTCCTCAAGTTAGCACACCCTGGGACAGCCCGTAGACAAGGTTTGGAAGGTCACTCCGGTGATATGGAGAGGAAGATAGACCGAGTCCGATGAGACTAATAGCACCACCTGTTTATTTCGGAGTCACTTCGCATTCATGGCTGGTATGTTCGATATCTGAACCAACCTAGACTGTGGCCAACAATCGTCCACCTTCTTCAGCGAAACTGAGACAATGCGTTCTGAACGGCTGCGAGAACCTGCGTTGCCGTTCTGACCATTTCTCAGGCAGTGAAAAATGAGAATTTAATAGAAGTGGCTTACTTGGCTTGCTCATTTAAAAAACCCGTTATGCGCCTGAACCCTCCCTCCACGATCAGCAACAGTGTAGCAAACCTCGAGTATGGAGCCGTTTACCTCAATTGAGGAACTCAGACCAGGGAATAAAGTCGGGTCCAAGCTCTCCAAGAAGAAATCGGCGTCCGTGACTAACGCGAGGATCTGGGAGGGATCCGTTCCCTGGTGCGATACAATAACGGTGCCGAGCGCCGTGTCGGCCCCAACGAACCAGAACTGCGTGGCGTCACCATCGCCCCCAGAAGCAACAGGTCGGAATCCCGGGTTCGCATTGCAGTTAGCTGGAACAAGTTCAATACACACCCTCTCCTGCAAGTGAGCGAACCAACCTCCGCAATCCCACGCCAACGTTGTTGCTGGTGCACAATACCCTGCAGCCGCATAGAACGAATACGTTTAAACGCGCTAATCTGAGCCGCTGACAACGAGGTTATGGCTTGACGCGGACGTAGGGCAGGGCCGCAGTAACAAGCGAAGCAAGAGCCAGGAGAACCACGGAGAGACGCGCCATGTCGAGGACTGCGGGATCTAAGGAGATGGAGGTGGGCTCATTCTTATATTTTGCGGAGCAGAAGCACAGAGACTGGCGTTTTGATGACTGCGAATAGCATTGTGACCGAGATGCACACGAAGAATGGTCCGGATTTAGATGATTCTAACAAACGTTGGCTGAGATCAGCGGGGAGGTCACGAGAGGCATCCTCGCGTCGCGTCGCTCTACATCATAGACTCAACCGCTTGGCCGCGACTCAGGCACACTGTTCGAGGGTAGGGAGAGACGAAGAGACAGCCATCGGGTTGCAGTATACTCTTCCTTGTGGCAATTGATACTTCAGCTGTTGTACAATGATAGATTGTACCAAGTACATCGTAGGTCGAGAGATTGGCACACGGTGGTACCCAAATGGCGAAAATAGCCAACCGTCGCCGACATGCCACCCATCTTGCGAGTTCGAATGATTGATAATATTGACTTAGGAGACGTTCAGAGCGAGGGATCGATATCCGTAGCTGATAGAATGGAAGCCGAGGGGGAAGGAACACCGTTGATTTGCGACGCGTCGAGGTCCGGAGATGGTGGAAGGGAAGGTAGAGGATCGACAAGAGGTGATGGGATCAACGGAACGCCGAGCCGGCGGCCATCGGCCGTTCATCTCCAACTCTCTCCGACTTCGGAGCAACTTTGAGCATCTGAGCGGCGTTCGCTGTCGTTCGCCTAATGTTCACGATCCGGTGAGGAAGCTGAATGCATGGCCCACAGTCGGCTGACCGTGCTTATGGCCCCGATAGGATGCTTCCCCCCACCCCGCCCAACATGTTCTCTTTGTTACTTCTCATAGAATCTGACGTCCTTTCTCCCGAGCTGGCCCCCGGGCCTCGTACGAGCCGTTAGAACGCCGCTGCGCATGGTATATGAGCTCGCGTCCACCAGAATGTCAACCCGCTTCTCTCCGTCTTGCAATGCGGTCTACCGTGATATTCTCCCTTTTGTTCCTTGCCGTCTCCGCTCTTAGTAGTTTGCCTGGCTTGCCCAGTAAGATCTATGGAGTTAACTTGGGATCCTGGTGCGCCATTTTGTGCTTACTCGTGCCTACCTGACCGGGGGAAAGGCTCGTTCTTGAATCCTGGTGCGCCCAACGAGTTTTATTGCGCGTCGTGTGCCATAGTTAACAGACCGTAAGGATGTTACCCCAAGGTAAGAACGGTTGTTTCACTCTCTAAGCCATCTCGCACTTCCTTCTCGTACAGAATGGCTTGAGATGGGTGGCGAGAGTTTGTGCCGAGTGTTCTAGCTGCATTGCCACCGAATTGTAGGTAGACCTCATTTTTGAGTTATCAGCCGTTCACATTTACAATGACAGTGCGTTCGCCCAAGCGTCCCAGATACGGTAGACGAGAAATTTAACAAACATTGGACAAACTTGGTTTACGCAAGCGGACGTTGATGCTCTAGTGGCTGTCGGGATCAACACCGTCCGCATTCCAGTATGTACTACCCTGATACCATTTCGATTTTCCCTCATGACAGCCAGCTTGGTTACTGGATCGTCGAACCTCTCGTCAACCGTAAGACTGAATTCTATCCCCGAGGCGGACTCGACCAGCTGGTGAGAGATAATTTATCCTGCGTATATCGTTTGCTACGATGACACGCAGCGGAGAGGATTGACGCAGCTCCGAGAGGCTGGAATCGTTGCCATACTCGATCACCACGCACTTCCAGGTTTGTGCATTCGATTTTCCCCTCGCTGTTCGTTTTGCGACTTTGAGATAGGAGTGCAAACCGCGGGCCAAATGTTCACCGGAAGGTATGTGATTTACCTCCCAAGTTTGGCACCTACCATACATAAGCACTTCCAGATGCACAGACGACGTTGAATTCTACGTGCGTAAATAATAAGTATAACCCCAATATCTCAACAACACCCTACAAACTGCACGCAGACCCAGCACAACTATCACCGTGCTTTGATCTGGACGTCCGTCATGACCACGTTGTCTCATGTCGACCCAGCATTTGCTAATGCGGTCGCAATCGAAGCGGTTAAAAAAACCCATTTTCGAATCGAGAGCAAATATTTACATCCCATTGATAAGTAGGTCAATGAACCTATCATGGATGCGGCCGAAACACCAGACTATGGTGAATTCCAGCAGAACTTCGTCAAAGTAGTCCGGGCCACGGAGTTCCTCTTGGGTGTCCCTACTCCTGGATTTGGCGCTATACCGGCGCCTGCTGATGGTAATTTCGCCGCGATGCTGCCCAATGTCAATATCTCGGCCGTATTCAATGCGGAAGTCCGCTCTGTGTTGTTGGACACCGTGCCGATCCTTCTCAAGCTCGGAATCAAAGGGGTTGTCCCGCCGAAAGGACCAGCTCATCACTAAGTGTGTATCTATATCAGTTATGTAGACCGATTTAACCCGGTTCTCAGTTTCATGGATATCAACTGGCAGTTCGACAATCCCGCTAATCCAAGCGCCGCCGCGATTGGGCCTCAAGGATACGACAACCATCTGTACTATTCGTGGGTTTGATTCGTTTATTGGATGTGTACAAAGATGCTCAACCGCATGCATTCAGGTTTGGGGTAAGAAACGTCGATTTAGTGTTGCCTTTGATGAAGCTCAACCATTTGATGCAGGGAGTTGCTGATCCAAACGAGGATGCGTATCTCACAAGCATATGCAACCTCCAGCGGATCCAAGCTGATGCGGCCTTGGGAAACAGCCCGCTCTGGTTCGGAGGTATGCTTTGTTCCCTCACCTCCTCATGTCCTCATGTGGAACCGACACAATTTTCAGAGTGGGGGGTTGCCAACCCAGTTCAATGCGACGGACGCGTTCCTATTCTAAATGGGCCGATGCGCAGAAATTGGCGTACAGTCAGGGTGCCGGTTGGCTTGTGAGTCCACGCCGTCTTTTCTTTCTCGGCCTTATTTCTTGCGTCGTCAAAGTTCTGGAATTTCAAGGTAGAGAAATCGAAACTGGCTGGAAATCTATCCAGGCAATGGTGCGTGGCATCACTCGAACCAGAATTTTCGCTGAACGGTATCCCGGTTGTACAGGTCTACTTGGATGGCGTCGAGCTCGGGTTTCTCACCAAAGATCCGTCGAAGGTTCATAATTCAAGCGTCTGTGCTCCGTATATTATGGCGTAGAGGCCATATTTGGTCCACTACAATCTTATCTTGTCGGGTCCATGTAGCAATCAATCAACGGGTTTTTTTTATCAACCTTCGAAAGGAAACTCAACACCTTTGTCCAAATGTGGCAGGTGGTTCAAATTTTGATCATTCGATTCAATTCGACGATGACTGCTGCGGGAATGAATGTATTGTTGGACACAGGGCTGGCATTAAGATGGCACATGTTTTTCGGTGCCGAAAACTATACCACAATTATATATGTGGTCAAGCCTGCCAGGGACTAGATAAGGACCGATGATAATCGCAGCAAGGTCACATCCGGAAAATGGGCCTCAAAAATTTTTTGTCGGGACTTTTCGTTGACCTCCCGTCCAAATTTTTGTCGGGGATCTGGCCGTGACCTTGGTCAAATTTTTTTTTTTGTCGGGACTTTGGAGCAGACCTCAAAAATCGCCGAAAATATGCTAAAATCGGTAAAAAAAAAAACGTATTAAATCAATCCTCAACGCACTCCTCCGGGCTCAAGGATGTTCAGAATATTTACTTTCCCCTTCTCCACGCCGTAGTATTCAAACTCGCAACGAACGGCTGTTTCCAGTGGTAAATTTTCGGCTACAAGTCATCCAACACTTGCGTGCCCGCACTCCAATTTCGATGTGATTGTGAATGCCTCGCAAATACATGCATCCATTGTTCGTGGTGCTGAGGCCACCTCTGAAAATTACCCCTTTGGGTCATTGTCGGGACTTTGGCTCACACCTCGAGCGGGCGGCGTCCTTGTCGGGACTCTGACTCACATTTTTGACCGGCCACCCAATTGTCGGGATTCTGGCCTACACCTGGTCACCAAAATCAAAATTTTTGTTGGGACTTGGATGTGACCTTGCGCGATATCATCGGTCCTACTAGATACGATTCATACGAAGATACATGATGTGACCGACTCCGCTGACTAAGCTCAGTAATGAATACCTCGTCGGCTAACAGCGAGGTGCTTATTTTTTTTGGCTGTTATGCCAACCCTAGTTTCATCGTCAAATAATTCAAGTTCTCGTACATACGCAAGTTATGCGAGATTCAATCCGACGATCAATCGATCGTATTTTGATCCGAAATCATTTTCACCCATCAGTATTGATCTGTGTGCAGGTGATCGTTACGTTGATCTCCATTCTCACCGCTCAGGCTTGCCCTAAATTACTTCTTCCTTATTTCCTGTGGCCTGGTTCTATCCGATATCTCCCTTTGCGATAGCTGCGCCGATGCTCCAAGAGCCCATTGAGTTCTTGGCCAAAAATAAAGTGGACGGAGTCGACGTTCGCAAAATTCGGCGACGAGCTCGAGTCGCGCGCAAACCTGCTGCGCGACCACACTGAGATCACCCCTCAATGCCAATATCGCGATCAGTTTCACGGCAAAAAAGGGAACTCATGACGACGACGGAACCTGGCGGAACCGTGGTTCATTGATGTTGTCGAATTGCCGAAGGGAAAGTTTGCATGTATAAGCCTAAGTTGTATCTAGTTTGAGTAACTCTCTTTTCTTCCCCCGCCGCCTATAATGCGTGCCACTACGATCTTTACGCAGTGATCCCTATTCTCTCATTCTCTCTTCCGACGGTTCTGGCCGGACTCCCTAATAAAATCTACGGTTAATTTGGGATCATGGTGCGCTATCGAGTATTACTGTGTGTGCGATGTTAACTGTCCATTAAGGCTCGTTCTTGAAGCCTGGTATGTTCATCATCAAGTGTTATTGCGTGTGTGCCATATTAAGACGCCATAAGGATGCTGCCCCAGGAGTGGCTCGACATGGGCGGCCAGAAGTGTAGCGATTGTTCCACTTGTATCTCCACCGAGGGTAATTGGCTTTATTATTTTCGTAATTTTGGCCGACGTCTTTATTCAGCGCGTTCGCCGAGGCGTACCCTGACACCGTCGACAAGATCTTCGAGGGTCACTGGTAAGATCATGGCTCCCGAACAAGTGCTCTTGTCATCCAATTAATTGTCAGGAACACTTGGTTCAACCAACCCGACGTCGATGCCCTGGTCGCCGCTGGGATCAACACCGTTCGCATTCCTGTACGTGGCTTTATTTTGGGAGTTCTTCCTTTCTTATGCTGTAATTAGCTTGGTTACTGGATTGTTGAGCCTTTAGTCAATCGCGCATCCGAGTACTTCCCCCGAGGTGGCCTTGATCAGCTGGTGGGACACCGTCTACATCTTTACCCCGCGCAATTTTTTTTTATCCTGCGCAGCGTCGAGGATTGCAGCAACTCCAAAAGGCTGGAATTGTTGCCATCTTGGATCACCACGCTCTCTCCAGGTTGACTCTATAATTTCTATCTAATCCTACCACGACTCTAACAGCGTTTAAAAGGCGTTCAACGGCGGGCCAACAGTTTACCGGAAAGTGCGAACCCTGTCCTGATCCACTCAGTTACTCATTATTTTCCAGATGCACCAGCGACGTTGAATTCTACGTAACTTCTCCTGTTCATTTCAACATGTGTTGAAGTTTTCCCCGCAGACTGAATACAACT
>JARJCM010000822.1:0-17896 GCA_029233265.1 Mycena alexandri | reverse complement strand
AGCGCCGAGTAACTAGTGTCCCGTTGACTTTCAGCCGTCATAGGCGTAGAATACCACTCCGAGGAGAGTGTACCCTCTCTAATCCTAGTCTCCCTTTGACCTTTTAAATAGGTTCGAAATCGAAAGAAAACTGGTAGTTTTCAAGCGTGCTTTGGTGCACGCCCTATCACCGTGGCGGGTGGCGCGTCCACACTCTGTAGCAGTGGAATGATGCCATGCAGGTGGGAGCCCGTTCGATTCGGGGACGGGTCATGATGCCGGATTCACTGACTTTTTATTTTATTTCCTTTGATTTATTTTCACACAAATTTAAAGCAAGTATCCATCTGTAAGTGTCCTCTGAGTGGGTTTGGGTGTTGTATGCTTGCAGTGAATTCTTGAAGTCCAATTTCAACGAGCCGCGACGAGACAGCTTGGAGTTCATGATTAGTATTGGGTTTCGACTGCACAAAAGGGTTGAATAAATACACCTCCAAGAGGAGGGAGGGGAAGACCCGTGGCGGTTGGCGCGTCCACACTCTGTAGGAGCAGAATGATGACATGCAGGTGGGAGCCCGTTCGATCCGGGCGCGGGTCATGTAGGTTTAATGAATTCCTTTTTCCCCCGTTTGGTTCTGTTTCTTCACCTTGCTTGTCAAGGTCTCTCCACCCTCATAAAGGCACCACTTTTGTATAACCCGGTGATCCCGACGGCGAGTTCTGGATTTTGTCCAGACTTCGAGGTCTTACTAAACATTTACCTCTTCTTTACCTAAACTCGACGACACCAAATTCAACCAAGAATTCACCGCTACTGTAATTCAAAACTCAACTTTTAATTCCCAACTGGCAGTGATCACTTACCCACAAGAAATTCATTGAAGGCCCATTGGGCTCGCGCAGCAGAGCTGTCAAAGCACTCAGTTCAAGAGATCAGAGGTGCCGAGCGTTTGTGCAAGCAAGGTCTGTTCCGACTTCGTCGGAGCTTCCTAGTTTCACAGGGTGGGTTTAATTTCCACCGGCTGTATCGAAGTTCGTGATCAATAATTTTCAACTGCAGAAAAAGGTTGAATAGATACGCCGACAGAAGGAGAGAGAGGAAGACCCGTGGCGGGTGGCGCCCCCACTTTCAATCAGGTGGTGACGAAGAGGTTACAGGTGGGAGCCCGTTCGATTCGGGCGCGGGTCTTGAGCGCTCACAATGCTTTATTTTATTTCCTTTTATTTCTTTTTGGCACACAGGGTGGGCTCAGCAATGAAGCTCGACTCTCTCTAAAGTCCTGAGTGGGATTGGCTGTTGTACTGTATACCTGCAGTACATACTTGAAGTCCAATTTCAACAAGTCGCGACGAGACAACTTGACGTTCATGCGTTTCAACTGCACAAAAATGGTTGAATAGATACACTCACAAGAGTGGAGGAGAGAAGACCCGTGGCGGGTGGCGCCTCCACACTCTGTAGGTCGAGGGCACAGGTGGATGCAGGCGGGAGCCCGTTCGATTCGGGCGCGGGTCATACACTGCTTCGCTTGCAATGTGTTATTTTATTTCCTTTTATTTCTGTTTCACATGTAGGGTGGGTTCACAGCAAGAATTAGAACTCTATCCGTATTCAAAGTGGGATTGGGTGTTGTATGCCTCCGGTGGATTTTTCAAGTTGAATTTCAACCAGCCGTATCGAAGCCCATGATCAATGAGCATTTTCAACTGGACAAAAATGGTTGAATAAATACTCCGGCAGAAGGAGGGGAGAGAAGACCCGTGGCGGTTGGCGCGTCCACACTCTGTAGATCAAGGGCACAGCGGGATGTAGGTGGGAGCCCGTTCGATGCGGGTGCGGGTCATAATGCCGGATGCCTTGCAATGCTTTATTTTATTTCCTTTGATTTTTCACATACAGGATGGGCTCAGCAATTAAGCTCCATCCGTATTCCGAGTGGGATTGGCTGATGTATGCTTGAAGTTAAACTTTAAATTCCAACCACCCACATCGAGACAAGTTGAAGTCCATGATCAATAATGGTGTATTTTCAACTGCACAAATATGGTTAAATAAATATACCGACAGAAGGAAGGGAGGGGGGAAAAGACCCGTGGCGGGTGGCGCGTCCACACTCTGTGGTTGGATCTAGGATGCAGGTGGGAGCCCGTTCGATTCGGGGACGGGTCATACGTTTTCGATTTGGATCCTTTTTCCCCCCGTTTCGTTCTGCCTCTTTTCACAGGGTGGGTTGAGCAAAAATTAGAACTCTCCCTAGAGTTCTGAGTGGGTTTGGGTGTAACAGGGCGTTGTATGCGTTCAGTTGAACTTTTAAATTTCAACCAGCCGTATCGAAGTTCGTGATCAATCACGGTGTATTTTCAACTGCGCAAAAGCTATGGAATAAATACACCTCCAAGAGGAGGGGAGGGGGGAGACCCGTGGCGGTTGGCGCGTCCACACTCTGTAATTCGATGCAGAGCAGTAGGATGTAGGTGGGAGCCCGTTCGATTCGGGCGCGGGTCATGGTGCAGCCGGATACCTTCTGCTTTTTTATTTCATTGGTGGTTGTTCGAGCTGCCATCCATGGTTCAAAGGGCAAGAGAAAGGAAGTCGAAGCTTAAACTGAAGTCATTTAGCTTTCAACGAGCCAGAAAAGTCGAGTTTCGCCTCAACTCGACCTGTGAAGCGTGCCGAATGGATAAAGCAACAGAGCGAATGAGAGGAGACCCGTGGCGGTTGGCGCGTCCACACTCTGTCAGAGCTTACTGAGGACATGCAAGTGGGAGCCCGTTCGATTCGGGCGCGGGTCATGCGTTTTCACTGAGTTTCTTTTTCCCCCGTTTCGTTCTGCTTCTTTCCACAGGGTGGGTTCAGAGATGAGCCCGACTCTCCCTAAGTTCTGAGTGGGATTGACTGTTGTATGCGTTGAGTTGAACTTGAAAACTCAACGAGTCGCGACAAGACACGCCAACTTGAAGTTTTGTCAAAGGAAGGGTTGATTAAATACACCTCCGAGAGGAGGGGGAGGAGACCCGTGGCAGGTGGCGCGTCCACACTCTGTGGTTCGATGCAGGACAGTAGGATGTAGGTGGGAGCCCGTTCGATTCGGGGCCGGGTCATGAGAGGACCTCGAAATGTTTTATTTTATTTCCTTTTATTTCTTTTCACATACAGGGTGGAGTCAGCAATGAAACTCGACTCTCCCTAAAGTTCTGAGTGGGATATTGGGTGTTCTGTGCGTTGAGTTGACCTTTTAAATGTCAGCCACAACATTGAAGCCCATGATCAATGAGCATTTTCAACTGCACAAAAATGGTTGAATAAATACTCCGGCAGAAGGAGGGGAGAGAAGACCCGTGGCGGTTGGCGCGTCCACACTCTGTAGATCAAGGGCACAGCGGGATGTAGGTGGGAGCCCGTTCGATTCGGGCGCGGGTCATACGCTTTCAATTTGGATCCTTTTTTTCCCCCGTTTCGTTCTGCTTCTTTTCACAGGGTGGTTCAGCAAGAATTAGAACTCCATCTGGATTCAGTGTTGTGTGCGTTGATTTGAACTTCCGGTTTTAATGAGCCGTAGAGACAGCTTGGAGTTTATGAGTCTCAACTGCAGAAAAGTGGTTGAATGAATACACCGACAGGAGGAGAGGAGAGAAGACCCGTGGCGGTTGGCGCGTCCACACTCTGTCAGAGCTTACTGAGGACATGCAAGTGGGAGCCCGTTCGATTCGGGGACGGGTCATGATGCCGGATTCACTGACTTTTTATTTCATTTCCTTTGTTTTTCACATACAGGGTGGGATCAGCAATGAAGCTCGACTCTCCCTAAAGTTCTGAGTGGAATTGGGTGTTGCAGCCATGCAGTGAATTCTTGAAGTCCAATTTCAACGAGCCGCGACGAGACAGCTTGGAGTTCATGATTAGTATTTGGTTTCGACTGCACAAAAAGGTTGAATAAATACACCTCCAAGAGGAGGGAGGGGAAGACCCGTGGCGGTTGGCGCGTCCACACTCTGTCAGAGCTTACTGAGGACATGCAAGTGGGAGCCCGTTCGATTGGGGGACGGGTCATACGACTTCAATTTGGATCCTTTTTTCCCCCGTTTCGTTCTGCTTCTTTTCATAGGGTGGGTTCAGCAAATATCGATCTGTAAGTAGCCTCTGAGTTGCAATTGACATATGATTGGAGTGAATCCTTCAAGTCGTTGCGCCAATGTTGAAATTTAAATTCCAATAGCCGTATCGAAGTTCATGATCAATACTGGTGCATTTTCAACTGCACAAAAATGGTTGAATAAATACACCTCCAAGAGTACAGGAGAGAAGACCCGTGGCGGTTGGCGCGTCCACACTCTGTAGATCAAGGGCACAGCGGGATGTAGGTGGGAGCCCGTTCGATTCGGGCGCGGGTCATACGTTTTCACTGAGTTTCTTTTTCCCCGTTTCGTTCTGCAGCGTTTCACAGGGTGGGTTCAGCAAAAAATTTAGAATTCCATCCGTATTCTGAGTGGGATTGGCATACGACTGGAGTGAATTTTTCAAGTTAAATTTCAACCAGCCGTATCGAAGCCCGCGATCAATCACGGTGTATTTTTAACTACACAAAAGGGTGAATAAACACACCTCCAAGAGTAGAGGAGAGAAGACCCGTGGCGGGTGGCGTGGCCACACTCTGTAGGTCGAGGGCACGGCTGGATGTAGGTGGGAGCCCGTTCGATTCGGGTGCGGATCATGCAGCCGGTTGCCTTCTGCTTTTTTATTTCCAAGAGTAGAGGAGAGAAGACCCGTGGCGGGTGGCGCCTCCACTCTGTGAGTCGAGGGCACAGCTGGATGCAGGCGGGAGCCCGTTCGATTCGGGGGCGGGTCATACACTGCTTCGCTTGCAATGTTTTATTTTATTTCCTTTGATTTCTTTTGCACATACAGGGTGATCACAGCAGTCAAACTCTATCCATATTCCGAGTGGGTTTGGGTGTAACAGGGCGTTGCATGTGTTGAGTTGAAGTTAAATTTCAACCAGCCGTGTCGAAGTTCGTGATCAATGAGAATTTCAACCGTCCCAAAAGGGCTGAATGAATACACCTCCAAGAGGAGAGTGAGGAAGACCTGTAGCGTTTGGCGCGTCCACGCTCTGTATGTCGAGGGCACGGCTGGATGTAGGTGGGAGATGGTTCGATTCGGGGACTGGTCATACCCAAGCCTTCGAACACAGTTTTTTTTTTTTGCCCTCCTTCGAGTCGCCGATATTAACTACTATTAATTACACGCTTATATACCATTGGTGATTCCGGGTGGTAATTCGTGGGTGCTGTGCGCGGTTCACCGAGTGTTGACGTTAGCTCTGAGGCCTGAGGGCGTTCAGTTTCGACTTCCGAGTCCGGAAAAGAGGTGAATAAATACACCTCCAAGAGTAGAGGAGAAAAGACTCGTGGCGGTTGGCGCGTCCACACTCTGTAGGTCGAGGGCACAACTGGATGTAGGTGGGAGCCCGTTCGATTCGGGTGCGGGTCATGAGAGTACCTCAAAGTGTTTTATTTTATTTCCTTTGATTTCTTTTTGATACATAGGGTGGGTTCAGCAATGAAACTCGACTCTCCCTAAAGTTCTGAGTGGTTGGGTGTTGCAGGCTTGCAGTGAATTCTTGAAGTCGAATTTCAAGCAGCCGCATCGAAGCCCGCGATCAATCGCGGTGCATTTTCAGCTGCACAAAACTGTGGAATAAATACACCGCCAGAAGGAGGGGAGAGAAGACCCGTGGCGGGGGCGCGTCCACACTCTGTGGTCGGATGTAGGGCAGTGGGATGTAGGTGGGAGCCCGTTCAATTCGGGCGCGGGTCATACACCGCGCTTGCGCCTTTTATTTTATTTCCTTTGCTTTCTTTTTGGCGCACCGGGTGGGTTCAGCAGATATCCATCTGTGAGTGTCCTCTGAGTTGGATTGACATATGCGTCATGTAATCTTGGAGAAGCATCTTTACTCGGCGGTGTGAATAGACCTTGGAAGGGGTGTTTAGGTGTTAGTTTTGCTTAGATGTCAGGCCTTATGTTGAGATCCGGGCTTAAGCAGCAAAGCATCTTGCTTGTCAACTTTAGCATTGAGTTTTAGCATTTCAGTCTGTTTCCCGAGCACCCGTTTCAACGGAGCTCGAAATAATTGGTGCTCCGCTCTCATCCTTTGCTTGCGCATTCGCTCCGCGAACTGTCAAATGTGTGAAAGCCTCATTTTCTTGCTTATTTTCACAGCCTTGAACACTCTTTTTTCGCTCGCTCGGGGCGTTGGAACTTGGTTAACGAAAACGACACCTCCCCTTACACAATTCCGGTGACGCAGATGTGTGGAAATCAGGCTTTCTCTTCAACTTGGCACCGTGGCCATAAATCGGACCGTCCAGTACATATATATTCGACAGACAGTGAGCATCCAGAAGTCTAAAGGTGTGGGATGTAGACGGTCCAGTCCACGTCCACGAACGCGCCTGTAGGGAGGGCGCGCAAGGTGGTAAATGGTAGGGTGAGGAGGACAAGCCGCGAGAGAATCTAGATGGGTAGCGTAGAAAAAAGTGTGTTATCCAAGATAGAGTAGATATAAATGCTGCGGTTCAAGAAACGGAAGAAAGAAATGAGAGATGGGATGAGATGAGTGAGATACAACAACAACAAAGCAAATTACTTATTTATGAAGGAGATGAATTGGGGTGGGGGTGGTCGTCCGCGTTGGAGTTGGCGCGGGATTTATTCGGGTGGGATTTATTCGGGTTGCAGTGTGGAGTTGGGGGAGGAGGGACAATTTACGCATTATTCTTATACCTTTTTTGTTTGTCCGTCGTCGTCGTTATCGTTCGGAGGGGAGTAATAATGCTATGAGAACGTTGTTTTTGGAAACTGGCGTTGGGTGTTGTGGAGGCTAAATGCCGGGAAGTTAATGGTGCATTTTCAACTGCCCAAAAAATGGTTGAATAGATACACTCACAAGAGTAGAGGAGGGAAGACCCGTGGCGGTTGGCGCGTCCACACTCTGTAAGTAGGGCATGACTGGATGTAGGTGGGAGCCGTTCGATTCGGGCGCGGGTCATATGTATTTGCAATATTGCTTTTTCCCCCGTTTCATTCTGCTTCTTTTCACAGGGTGGGTTCAGCAAATATCCATCTGCTCTGAGTTGGATTGGCACATATATATACGAGTGGAGTGAATCTTTCAACTCGTTGAACCAATGTTGAAATTTGAATTTCAACCAGCCGTATCGAAGTTCGTGATCAGAATTTCGGCTGCACAAGGTTGAATAAATACACCGACAGAAGGAGGGGAGAGGAGACCCGTGGCGGTTGGCGCGCCCACACTCTGTAGATCAAGGGCACAGCGGGATGTAGGTGGGAGCCCGTTCGATTCGGGTGCGGGTCATAATGCCGGATGCCTTGCAATGCTTTATTTTATTTCCTTTGATTTTTCACATACAGGATGGGCTCAGCAATTAAGCTCCATCCGTATTCCGAGTGGGATTGGCTGATGTATGCTTGAAGTTAAACTTTAAATTCCAACCACCCACATCGAGACAAGTTGAAGTCCATGATCAATAATGGTGTATTTTCAACTGCACAAATATGGTTAAATAAATATACCGACAGAAGGAAGGGAGGGGGGAAAAGACCCGTGGCGGGTGGCGCGTCCACACTCTGTGGTTGGATCTAGGATGCAGGTGGGAGCCCGTTCGATTCGGGGACGGGTCATACGTTTTCGATTTGGATCCTTTTTCCCCCCGTTTCGTTCTGCCTCTTTTCACAGGGTGGTTCAGCAAGAATTAGAACCCCATCTGGATTCAGTGTTGTGTGCGTTGATTTGAACTTCCGATTTTAATGAGCCGTAGAGACAACTTGAAGTTCATGATCAATCGCGGTGCATTTTCAACCGTCCCAAACGGGTTGAATAAATACACCGGCAGAAGGAGAGACAGGAAGACCCGTTTCGCGGGAAAAGATGGTATACAAGTGGGAGCCCGTTCGATTCGGGCGCGGGTCATACGCTGTCAATTTGGATCCTTTTTTCCTCGTTTCGTTCTGCTTAATCACAGGGTGGGTTCAGAGATGAAGCCCGACTCTCCCTAAGTTCTGAGTGGGATTGGCTGTTGTGTGCGTTTATTTGAACTTCCAATTTCAACGAGCGGCAACGAGCCGTATCGAAGTTCGTGATCAATCACGGTGTATTTTCAACCTGCACAAAAAGGTAGAATAAATACACCTCCAAGAGTAGAGGAGAGAAAACCCGTGGCGGGTGGCGCGTCCACACTCTGTGGTTCGATGCAGGGCAGTAGGATGTAGGTGGGAGCCCGTTCGATTCGGGGACGGGTCATATGTTTTCAATAATACTTTCCCCCCCCGTTTCGTTCTGCTTCTTTTCACAGGGCGGAGTCAGAAGTTAGAGCTCCATCCGTATTCCGAGTGGGATCGGCTGTTGTATGCGTTGATTTGAACTTCCAATTTCAACGAGCCGCGACGCGCCGTATCGAAGTTCGTGATCAATACTGGTGCAATTACAATCTCCACAAAAATGGTTGAATAAATACACCTCCAAGAGGAGGGGAGGCAAGACCCGTGGCGGTTGGCGCGTCCACACTCGGTGGTTCGATGAAAGGCAGTAGGATGCAGGTGGAGCCCGTTCGATTCGGGCGCGGGTCATGAGCGCGCAGGGTGCTATTCTTTTTCGCATACTTTTTTTCTTCTTCCTTTCACAGGGTTGGTTCCGTAAAAATTAGAACTCTATCCGTATTCTGAGTGGGATTGGCTGTTGTAAGTATACCTGTAGTCGATTTTTTCGAGTTGAATTTCAACCAGCCGTATCGAAGTTCGTGATCAATCACGGTGTACGTATTTTCAACCGTCCCAAAAGGGTTGAATAAATACACCTCTAAGACTGAAGGAGAGGAGACCCGTGGCGGTTGGTGCGTCCACACTCTGTACGTTGATACAGTAAGGCAGTGGGATGCAGGTGGGAGCCCGTTCGATTCGGGGACGGGTCATAAGCCCTGGTAATGCTTTATTTTATTTCCTTTGATTTTTCACATACAGGGGGTTCAGCAATGAAACTCGACTCTCCCTACAGTTCTGAGTGGGTTTGGTTGTTGTATGCGCTGAGTTGAATTTAAATTTCAACGAGTCGCGACGAGACAACTTGGATTTCATGATTAGTATTGGGTTTCGACTGCACAGAATGGGTTGAATAAATACGCCGACGGAAAGAGGGAAGAGACCCGTGGCGGTTCGCGCGTCCACGCTCTGTAGGATGGAAGGATGGCATGCAGGTAGAAGCCCGTTCGATTCGGGGACGGGTCATACGTTTTCCATTTGGATCCTTTTTTTCCCCGTTTTGTTCTGCTTCTTTTCGCAGGGTGAATTTCCAACGAGCCGTAGAGACAAGTTCGTGATCAATGATGGTGCATTTTCAACTGCGGCCCAAAAAGATGCTCTCGATCGCATTTTGGTGCGTCCTAAGGCTACTTATCCTCACTTTGCGAGTCCACGCTACAACCCTCGCCAGGCCGATGCAGTCGCCAGTAACAACTGTGGACGGACCCATTTACATGCATCAAGCTGGCACGAAGCTCGTGGACGACCCTCAGAGTGCCGCTATCAACGAGGATACAGTGTTTTGGCTATGCAGCCAGACAAAACTGATTACGACAGTTCGTGTCATTCCTGACCTATTCCTAGCCTTTCCTGATCCCCTCTAGATTGCTGCGCTGCAGAAAGGGGTTGAATAAATACGGCGCGGGTCATATATTTTCATGAATTCTTTTTTTCCCCGTTTCGTTCTGCTCGCAGCAATGAAGCCTGGAAAACCTTTTGCGAAGCAAGACAGGCCAAAAACCTTACCTGGGTTGGTCCCACTTGAGGCTGAAACTTGAATGCGGCCTGCGCCATCTTTGATGGACAGGGCCATCGCCGCCCAAATTGGCGCTCGCGCCTGATCCGCACCCAACAGCCGTTTGCACAAATCCGCAACAAGTCCGTAAAAATTGCACAAGTCCGTAAAAACACCGTTTTAAACTTTTTTTTCCGCGCTCACGTGGTCATACCGGTGATGCCAAAGAGTTTCTCGCCGCCGGAATACTTTTGGGCCACTGCGACCAAGGCGTGACCCGACGATGCCGACGACTTAATAAGTATTTTGATTGATCCGGATCCCGGCCCGGCCAAAAAAAAAGTACTTTTCACGGAATTATGCAAACGGCTGTGAGACATCTGATCATTTTTGCTCTTGACCATCAGCGAAGGGCCGGGCGTCGATATAACGCAGCCGCTCACATCTCTGATTTGCAGGGACATCGGATGCTTACATATCGCTCCCAGACTCTCCTTGCCACCAACTCGCCCACCATGCCCACCCCTACCCACCACATCGCTGCGTTGCTCCCGCCCGCCTGGGGGCATGTTGTTAGCTATCTCCACATCGCGATGCAAATGCTGAAGAAGGATACCACCCTCGGGATCACAATCGTGACTTCCGCTCTTGTAGGTGTGTATTGCATCTTCGCGCGACGGTGAAGATTTATTTTGTCTGCGCCATAGTTGGTAGACTCGATGCCGAACTGGTTGGATGTACGCATGATAAGGAACGACTTCGTATTCTGCCATTTGGGCAGAAAGAGTGCGTCTTCGAATCTCAATCCGTTGCGCAGTCTTAAATTCTCGGTGCTCGGAATTTTGTAGCCTTCCTTTCGGGCCCACCGCCTACAAGGAGGCTTTTGAGCAAGTTCTTGCCGGTTGGATGGAAACGATTCCGCAATTGGCTCAAGGTGCTGACGAGTGGCCGAAACCACACACAATTCACGTATGCTCTCCTATTCGTGATTTCTTTTCCCCGTTGATCCTTTATCTCTGGCTTCAGGTTGATTTTTTTGCCGGAGGCCCGGTGTTCGAGCCCACCAAACAAATTCTAGGGCCTGACTGCAAGATCCTCGTCTGGTTTTCTGCTAGCCTGGCATCCATGCCCTCACATCTCACCGACTACGACTTTGGCGCAATAGTCGAGGAAATTTATGCGGACGAGTCTCGGCGGGAAAATCGCTCCAAAGAAGTCATCTTGCAGCAGGTTTGTGCCCTCCGCCCGCCATTTAATAACTTTCTTACTCAGTCAACTCAAGGTAGGGGACGCTTGGAACGGGAGCGACAGGTTGTCGGGCGTCGTCGTGAAGTTTCCTGGTGTCCCCGACATGTACGACTACGAGCGCCTCGCGTACGGCGGCGGTCCTCCTCCACCAGGGCTTGGCACCCTGTTTTCTTTAACCCAGAAAATGTGCAAGAGCGTCGACGGGTTCATTGCTGTAACCAGTTCCTGCCTCGAACCTGTCGCCATTCCGTATTGCCGCCAATTTTACAAGGAACGTGGGCAGGAACTTTTCGCGGTCGGCATGCAGGCCCACGAACTTTGCTGGGACCCGGCGCAGCCGATCCAGCTTTCCAATCAAACCATCAAGTCTTTTCTCGACAAAGCCGCGAGCGAACATGGGTCGAGATCCGTGCTTTACATTTCCTTCGGGTACGTTCAACGCTGAAATGTTCGGAAAAATCTGAGCCTTAGTTTACCATCTAGATCCCTCTTCTTCCCAGTCGCTACCCCAGGACACGTTGAAGCGCTCATCGACACGCTGCTCAATCTTCAGCAACCTTTCCCGTTCGTCTTAGCCCTGGGAGGGCCGATGGCGTCCCTACCTCAAGAGCTCATCGAACGTGTAAACGCAACCGGGAAGGGTCTTATTTGCGACTTCTGGGTCGAGCAACGCGCAACGTTGCAGCACAAGAGTGTCGGGTGGTTCCTTACTCACGGTGGATTCAAGTACGCATTGTGCCTTCCTGCTCAATTCAGTCTCCTTATTCGCCCTCGTTCCTCAGCTCCGTGTCCGAAGCATTGGTACAAGGCATTCCGCTGATTGTCTGGCCTTGCGGCGGTGAGCAACCCATCAACGCGGCCCTTTTCTCGTCGGGGCCTAACCCGATTGGGATTGAACTCCTCCAAGTAACCTCTCGACTTCTTCAACTCGTCCACGTTGCTTAATGCTTTGATGCAGATTCGCGCTGGCCCTGCAGTGGGTCCCTCCCTCCGAGGCGGTCCTAAGATCACGGGCACGGTTGAAGACGCGACAGAGGAATTCAAGGCGGTGTTCACCGATGCTCGAGGCGCCCGTGGAGCCACCCTGAGGGCGAATGCCCAGAAACTGTCTGAGGGTTTGAGAGAGGCACGCGCAGGCGAGGCGGCCGAGGAACTCGTTCGGTTGAGTAAATTCTAGATGAATCCGTAGCGTCAGTTATTGTTGGCGAAGCGCTATAAAAGTCCATTATAATCGTATTCCGAATCTCTAGATTGGTGGACCTCAAGTCGCGCGCGCATTTCGTCGGGTCATGGGAGTTCCAGTGTAACCCTCCTTTTCTGAAGCTGGGCATCACGAATCCGATGTAGTCAATTATTTGCTCCCAAAGCTATTCCACCTGTTCTCACTTTATGTCCCTTCACTCGTCTCCAGTCCGTGTTGTGAACCGTTTCCGTAGTCCGTACGTGTTGTCAACCACCATTGTGGGTAACAGCTGAGTAACATCAGTGAGTACAGTGCGCTGAGAATGCGAGGCCAACGCACGGAGCCTGAGGTAATCTGGTTCTCCCATCGCCTGAGCACAAATTCAATCGGTCTACTTCCTGTGAGGAAGAGGAGGCAGGTCACCGTTGATGGCTGCGAGAACATCAGGTTATCTCTCGTGGCGCCGTTCGCGGGGCCGAGGGTTCGGTATCACGATTGAACGTAGGCTCGAACGAATTGGGCATCGCTTTGGAGGAATTCGTCCATCGGCTCGAACGTTTCGCGAGGTCTCGTGGCTCAAACTTTAAGACTCGTTCATAAACCCGTTAGGTTTTGAACACGCTGTTACAAACCTGTTTATAATTAGGGGAGTTCACGGTAGGGGGGGTTTTCCTGTTTGTGAATAAATTTAATCCTCGGGTGGAACATTTATTTCTACAAAATAAAAATATTCCACAAGCACGATTAAATCGTGCTTGTGGAATAAACATATTTTTGTGTGTGATATATGCTTCTTGCTTGAGTAATTGTGGAATATTTCAAACGGGGTGATCATGGATCTATTCCACAAACGATGATTTTTATTCATTCAACCAGTTGAATAAATTTATTCACAAACCGGAAAATCTGCCCTACCGTGAACTCCCCTATTGCTCGGGAATCATAAACAGCGCCCTCTACTAGATCTTGCTAAAGGCGCGCAACATTATTGCGCTCGTTACGAAGCCCACGTTGGAGAAACTCCCGCTGAGACTTGGGCTTGGCGACGATGGGTTTTCTAAGCTGGAGAAGTTTTACAAGGAACGGTTGGAGGAGCTGGAGTTAACTAGCGAGTTGAGCACGGGGACGAACATCTCAGCGTAGTTCGATCAGTGAGCAACCGGATTCAATACAAGCTGTTGCATCAGGCGAATTGTTCACATTGCGAAGGGCTGAGCGACGATGCCTCTTCCAATTCGGTACTCCATGCTACTTGAATTAATTGGCGGATAAACACGACATCAACTACCTAGCTTATCCGGAACGGTCAACACTCTCAATCACCCCAAGTTGTTGCTCCACCCAAGCGAGTTATATGATCCCAGGATTAGCTGCTGGATCCCACGACGAGCATTTCAAAATCCCCCGTGCATTCAAGTCTGAGAGCCCGCTGTGCATGTCGGCCAAGAGTTTTTCTTTCACTGTCTTCGCCATAGAGTGGAATGGGAAGAGCACCAAGCTCAGGTTTTGGAGAGCAGGAAAACGGGCGACGGTGACGATCTCTGCTACCCGACTCCAGTCCATTTCCACGACTGGAAGGTTCGGATTTCTGGTGGATAGATAGAGGGCGACGCTGATGGTCGTCAGGCTCGCTGAGCATGACTCCAACAACACCGCCAACTCACGGGGGAGACGATCGGAGTGGTTGACGTCGACGTTCAGCGTGACTCGAATTTTCTGCAGCTTCTGTTGTAAACCTCCCAGGCGGAGTGGGGGGAAGTCCATCGTAATAGTGGCTGCGAAAATGTTAAAACCGAGATGAGATTATTCAGAGAGTCTGAGCTCACCATTATGCGATTCCAAGGTGACCTTTTCGAGATTTGCCGCCGCCCCGTGCGTTAACGCATGGAGGTACGAGACGTTCTCTCGCGTCCACGCAAAAGACAGAGACCGCACATGGGAGAGCGATGCCCCATCGACGAGCCAGGGTGTAACGATAGCGAGCGTCGAAGACTTCAACTCGAATTCGAAGTTGGTGAGTGCAATCGTATTCGTCAGCGGTATCTCATCCTGACCCGGGACCGGAATCTCGAGATTCTTCAACCATAAGTCCTTCAGCGCGGGAGACGCGACGAGTTGCGAGAACTCCGCCAAGCTGTTCAGGGTACCCGCCCGAATGAGGCGCAAAGAAACAAGTGAAGAGCGCTGGCAGAGCGCACAGATAGCAGCTTGTAAGTTTGCCGGTAGATCCCGCCATTGAACGAGGGGGAGGAATGACAAGGCAAATGTTGTCACATTGTCAAGGAGATCGAGGATTTCGGCCAGGCCGGGATACCACGCGTCCCACTCCCCGCGTTCGATATCACTGATTGTGAGTTTTCGGACGTGGCCACAGAGATGGGGAGAATGGCGGAGAAGGTCGTGAAACTTGGGGACGGGGCTCAGGTATGGTCCTAGGTCGACCGACGCGAAGATACAGCCCTGCGAAGATCTTCGAAAGGCGCGGCAGACTAAAGCGCAGGAGCGAAGAGTGCTGATTCTCTCTCGATTCTCGCGTATAACGAGGTCAATGAGCTCCGGCGGGAGACGAAATATGGACACGGACATGCCAACTAAGATCTCTGTATAAGCAAAACAGCATCGAGAAAACCGGAACCTACTGCGCCCTTGCCACTCAATCCACGGTTAACCCTGCGCGATTTGGCAATTTGAAGGTCAGTCGCTGGATACTGAAAGATAAAATGGTGAAAATTAACACGGATGTTCCCTAAAGAGATCGAGAAAACCGGAACCTACTGCGCCCTTGCCACTCAATCCGCGGTTAACCCTGCGCGATTTGGCAATTTGAAGGTCAGTCGCTGGATACTGAAAGGTAAAATGGTAAAAATTAACACGGATGTTCCCTAAAGAGTGGAGTCTGCACGTACGAATTTCTTGCTCGTCGTGGTGCGCAGAAGAAATATTGATGGTTCCACGTGGAAATCATATAGCGCCATCAACGCGCCATCGCCCCTTTCGGGCTATTCCGAATACTTCTCCATTGGGTCTCAAGGTTCAATACAAGGATTTGAAACCCGAGATAGGATAAGGCTACTTTCCATGTCGAGTGGAAAACCTATAGGAATCAGTATAATTCGATTCACCAGGCTGCAATGACAGCAATGGTTCACAAGCATGGTCGAAATTTCAAAAGCGCTCTCAGCCTCTCACCAACGTGGGTCGTATTCGTCGTAGGCGAAGTATCTTTCATTCTCTTCATTTGCAGCCACAAAAGGCCATATCATCAACCTACGTTGTGAGCGTGTCGTCCATCTTGTTGTACCACACATGACATTGATGATATACATATATTCGGCTGTTAGCATGCCCTCAGGGAATACGCTCTCTGTGGCGTATCCTTCGGCCTCTGTAATATTCATACCATGCCGACCTAAGAGTTGACGCCGTTGAGGCCGCGAGGCCGTTACCATCAAGAATTTTTGTATGTAGCGATTTGGGATGGCTTAACTAACCACTAGGTGCTCTGTTTAAATCTTTGAACAACAGGAATCCTGATGGAGACAACCGTCCCAACTGACGTCTCGGTCGGCGCCGTCCGTGTCCGCCAATCTTCTTCTTTCAACTGGCGAGGCTAAAGTTGTACATGCCGTCAGATCCAAGTAATGGAAATTTAAAAAGTAGTTGCGTCTCAGAATAATCTCAGCGCTGCGGAACGAATGGAAAAATGTAATGTGGGGAAAGTTGAGAAACAACTATGTAGTAAACCAACAGTGGTAGTCCATAATCGACTTTCGATGCAATTCATCGCCTCCCCATCAGGTGGCGGTCAATTTTGTATCTCCAGCTCTGATATATTCCGTTCGATGGGGACGGCGCGTACTGGCATAGTTCAAACAGAACAAGCTGCTCCTGGAAGCCCGCGTTCGGCCAAATGTGTTGGCGGGCTAGGTGGAGCACAGTTAGAAATGTGTGACTAGCAGAAGATGAGTTTTACATTCTCGTATAGTGTCTAGAGCCTTCGCAGCATTGATCTGCTGCGACCACATAACTATGCAAGCAAAGTCAACAGCGCCCAGCTGTCGGCACAGAAATTCACTCACGGTAGGCCGCGACGACAGCGGCACTTCGAGAGAGTCCCTGTTGCCCCTGGATCAGGTATAGAAAATGTGGCGTACAGTACATGACCTACCTCCACGTCATGAACCAAAATGGCACCACGACTCTGAACTGCTTGATGTATAAAGCGGCAGGCAGAGGGAAAGTGAATCAAGAGATCGGCAAAGTCTACATCTTCTACTGAGATGCGCATATGGTGAAATCCAGATTGAGGGAGTTCGGCCGGAATGGCATCGGCACAGACAGATAAAATGTGTGTGATACGATGTTCTATGGGGACAAATCGTCAAGAGCAGTACAGGAGGTCAAAACGGAAGAGACAAAGGGTACCTGCGAGGGATCGGGTCGAACGTGCTGCTCTGAGACTGGAAATGTCGACATGAGCAGGACTGGAGAATTTTCAACATCTACACTTACTTCCCCAGGTAGAGTTTGTTTGGGATAATGGCGTCCAAATCGTTCAACCGCATTAAATTTTTGCTGGCCTTCACGGTCTTTTTTGACGAATGTTGAATGTCTGAGTGAAAACCACAGACCGCGATCCCGCCTCTTGTATCGTTAATGAGCGGGCAAGAGAGACCATACCGTCAATTAGTTTACATCGGTAGAGTGGACTGCCGGGAGTTTGAACCATAGATAGACCGAAACGACGGAGCTAGGCGATGTCAGCGAAAGGACATGTTCGCCCGAAAGTGGTCATAAACTGATGCTATTATAGATGCTATAGAATATAGAACGAGGGAAAGTCGATGCCGCTGTGGATGCGACGTTAGATGACAAGCGAGACCGAGATAGAGAAATAGTTCGGCTTCTGGTGGCCGGAAGAATGCTGACGGGGACCGCATTTGTGTGGGTGGCTATGCCCGTCGGCGTGGATCATTCAGTTCACAGAGTGGGTGCTCCAACGTACCTGACGTCTGTGCCCGATAGCGGTTTCACGGTGATCGTCGGAGGTGTGATGCCTATGGGAAAGTCTAGAGGACCGTGTGTCAGGCGGAGGCGAAGAAGCGAATTTTAAGCGCCAAATAGCTTTGAAACCAGTGAACACATCGTCATCAATGGCTTGTACGTTGCCTATATTCCAATTCGTTCACTCCGCGGCATGGGTGCACCGACAACCCCCTGAATTTACATGAGATATGACTCCCAAGGCGTCGTATGCGATGCCGAGGAATGGCTTAGGGTACGCAGATTATCATAATGGAGGTAAGTATCTATTGATATGGTGACGGGCTCGGGGCATGCGTACCCAGTGGCCCCCAATATTATACCGCAAAAACAAGCTCCGACAATTATGGCCTGAAAATCATGGAGAATTAATTAGCTGAACGAAGCTCCAAGGAGTGGACCCAACCTTGATGAATTCCCCGTCATGCAGTAAATGACCGGTTAGTGATCGCATACACTAGGATCCCATGGTATGGAGAAGAGGGAGGTCATACCGGATGCCCTGGATAGACCCGTGTTTCGCAGAGCAAGGGCCCCAATAGGGCGAACATTCAGAGGACTATTCAAATTGGCAAAGAGTTGTCTGCTTGAGAATAATGGATTATCTGGG
>JARJCM010000821.1:0-18446 GCA_029233265.1 Mycena alexandri | reverse complement strand
ACGAAGAAACGAACGGGTAAATATATCGCCCACAGGCCCTGCACGGAAAACGGATGGCAAGAAGGTATAATCTTTCCAAACGAGTCGGAACGACTTGAGCCTGGTGATACCCGCACCCCAAAATCTCTTCTTCAGAAACCACAAGAGCACGTCGTAATCCACTCCGTCCGACTCCAGGAAGCTGAGACGTGTTAATTGGGAAGACGGGGGAAGATTGTGGAGGTTTCCACACGACGATTGTAGGGATACTTGTCATCATCGATGCAGAGGATCGAGTCCTGAACCGCTCTGGATGGATATTCCAATTCGAGGTTCTCGAGCGTCGCACCGACGGAAGAAACGCACTGTTCCCAATCTAAAAAATCCTCGTTGTTGGCGCGAATGCACAGCGTGGTGAGTGGTGGCCCTGAGCGCCTGAAAAATGCGAAGAGGGATGGGTACGTGGTGTCCTCCACTTCGGAAATGTGCAGCGCTTGAAGAGAAGGCAAGGTGAGATACGGAAGAATATCCATGGGGGCTTTGACATTGGGAAAGAAGGCGAGCGACTGTAGACGGGGGTGCTGGACTGGCGAAGTGGGCGTGGGATCGAGGAATTCGACGGAACATTTCACTTCGACGAGGTTTAGCGCCACAGAGAACAGCTCCATGCTGCTTATCGTGCCCTCGAACGTTGTCAACTGCAATGAAGGGAGGGCGTAATATTCAAAATAAGCGTATGCCACCAAGGAGACATTGTGAAGCCGTGGCGCATGCGGGAACGCCACGACAGGGTTGTCTGATTCGGCCGGATAGATGGGACCGAATGACACCCTCTCGAGTTGAGGGAGCTCGATGTCATCTAGTCCCAGTTGGTCTATGTCTGTTTGGGTCAGATACAGTTCCAGATACTCAATTCTTTTGGAGTATCTGTTAATAATGCCGCCCATGCGAGTTGGCGGAAATGAACAGTCGTGGAGGACATTGTTGCCCCTCCTTGCTCTCTCGAAGCAAAGAGATAAGGGGCGCATTCCTGCGCGCCCAAGCCATCGGTCAATGTACGCTTCCACCTGCTCTGATTTTGGGACCGTCACACCGCTGGGAATGGGATCGAAGCGGAGAGAGAGGACGGTCCATAATTCAGGAGTTGAAAGCGCTATATGTCTCCATTCACGACAAATGGAAAGGAGGGTCGCTGCCGCAGTGCCATAATTCTTTTCCTTTGTCGTGAAGGGCCGGCACTGGGCGAAAGGGAGACACCCAATGAAGATCTCCCGAGTTATTTCGACGGGCAACGTCAAAACCGGGAAAGTGGCAACGATCGCCAGTTGGTGCAGAATCAGTGTTCGTTTCTTGTCGAGTAGGTCGAGATCTCTGTTGGTTTGGTCGATATCAGCCTCGGTCTGTTCCAGCTGTTTGCGCAATGCAAGCGTGGTCAAGGTCATGGTCTTCCGAAGACGACAGAGTCAACAAAACCAAACAACGGTTGAATTGATGGTTTCAGTAGTCGTAAACGAGGCTCGAATTCCATTTAACTCAATGCTTATTGTTGAAGCGTCCAAATGTGAGAGGTGCATTCAATCAATTGGGCGGATGATTTAATTTATTGGCCGAGGGGAGCGACACATACACCGACAAAATTTCCCCAGCTTGCAGCCGGCTGAAAATCACACCTTGAACACATGGATGGTCGAGCTGGATACCGGCTGCCCGGCAGGTGGCCACTAGACTTGATATTGTATGGTCCCACGATGGGCCAGCTCCGCCTATTATCCAGCATTTCGGCATCCTGTCGATCAGCTCAAACAATAGGGGCAGTCAGAGTAGACGATTAACCCGCGATTAATGCCAGCGATTCTGGATTTAATAAATTGTGGAATCACAAGGGGATACAAAGACCCGAAATTTGCACCCCGACTCGATTTTTTTTTCAGGCAGTTGGGCCTACCCCCCCTCCCCCCCAACCCGGGTGATGGGATCAAATTCCCATTTTGGGGAGCTTCCCAGTGCGCCAGAGGTCCAGAAGTTCCCCAAAGGTACTGTTGTGGTCTGCAGCTGTGAATGAGTGCTTCACTGTTCGCCATGTCACTGACAATGTCTCAGAGAGGCAGACCTCATTCTGTAGCTCACTAGTCCACATTGGGATTATGATCATGATCCTGGCACAATGTTATGTAGATAACTAGAGTGCAATTACATAGGTAGGTAGTGATTCCTAAAGGCCCCCAATTTGCAGACTCCCAATTTTATTTAAGATCATCTTCAAATCATCGGTGATTGCAAACTGGACCAAAGATGATGCCGCGCAGATGCCGAGGACTAAAATGGTAATTTGCATCACCTTCACTCGCTAACAGCCAATCTCATTTTGTTCCCCCTTCACCCTTCCTCAAAGCTCAAGACTACGTGCTCCGTGATCTCGGGCGGGCCGCCGCTTGCGTTGACCTTGCATGTTCGACGCTTGGGAGACTATTGAGCACCTGTATTCTATGTGATCTGCTCGTTCCCAAGCTACATACTTGTGGATCCACCTGCGGCCTGAGCGTCTTCTGCTACTCAAGTAGAAGTTACTGACATTGTACATAGATATTGATTCAGAGCTCATTCAATTAACATGTGTTAGCATTCAATCCCAATTGAATAATGGACTATAGAATGGCCTTTGCTGTACTCACGACCGAATGTCATCGGACTCTGCGAGTTTGAGTTGCGTGCGGCAGGTTCGGCAGGTTTGATGTGCCGTCGATCGCGCCGAAAATAATTTCCCGATCTGGACGTCACGTTGCGGCGGAAGGTCGGAAAGGAGCTATTAGACCTGCCAAGGCTCAAAATAGAGCGATCGAATCATGTGTGCAGTCAGCCGCAGCATCGCCGTGAGACACGTGTCGACCCATCCTTAACTCACTCTTGACTTTCCTCCGCGATCACAATTCCCGATCTGGGATTAATTTTCGGCAGCACAGCATCGCATTATGTTCCGTGAATTCGGCCCGCGGCCAACAACGCCCAGAACAACACAGGCATACAACCCCGCTCTTGTCCGCTCCCACCATCCTGCTGCTGCTATGCCACCCCGCCAAGCTCCAGAATTCGCCCCGCCAACCTCGCCGATGCCCGATATCAATGCCCGTTCCTTCAAATGTCCAAAGGCGTTCTGTGGCCGAGCGCTGAAGCTGAAGTTCGAGACCTCCGGCCGCCATGAGGGACAGTTCCTCTTAAACGTGAGTCGACCTGTCTCCCGCATATCAAAATATCTTCTAACGTATTCCTACAGTGTTATACTCATCACCAAGACTCGAAAGCCTACGTGTACTATTTCCCAAAGGGTATCAGGCCTGGCATGCTCGCCACCGCTGTTCTACCTATAGGCGACTCCCTCCCCACATCCTCCGTCTCCGCTCCTGCCAAACCCGCGGGCCAATGCGCAGATATTCGTTGTGGCAATACCCGTATTCATCGCCACTGCGCCAATCACATGTGCAAATTACACTGCGACACCCGCGGTAATTGTCCCGTACACCAGCCCGCTACACCGTCTGCATCCACGTCTGCATTTACGACATCTCCTCGCACTCTGCCACAGCGCCACCGCAACATCTCGCCCCTCACTCAACTAGCTCGCTCCGCTAAGGAATATTCAAGCTCTGTGCCTCGATTTGTAGAACGCGTATCGGCAGAAACCCGTCGTGACGCTCAGCGCCTTGAAGCCGAAGAACTAGCCTTTATGTCATCCATCTCGTCTCCAATTCTCTCGCAAGAGGAACGCGACTACCAGCTGGCGCTCTTGTATTCCGTCTCTTCCGCGTCATCACCTGCTCCCACCACAACCTCATCCGCCTCCCTCGGCAACACGTTCAAGCGTACTTTGACCATTATCGAGTGGCTGGAGACGCCTCCATGACGCCCGCCGTCTCTTCCGCGTCATCACCTGCTCCCACCACAACCTCATCCGCCTCCCTCGGCAACACGTTCAAGCGTACTTTGACCATTATCGAGTGGCTGGAGACGCCTCCATGACACCCGTTTGTTATCCGACGGCAGGTCCATCTCGGCCGCCTACAATCTATTACCCAACAGCTCCCTTCTACTACAACCAGTATTGTTAGGCCAACTTGTTATTGTACAATGCATATTTTTTTGTTTTGTCACACTTGGCGGATCGACGACTTGTAAAGAAAGACGGCTCAAATGTTTATGTCAACTATATGACAGGTTGGCGGCATGGAACGGCAGATTTCACGGAACATAGTGCAATGCTGTGCTGCCGAATTTTTTTCCCAGATCGGGAATGGTGATCGCGGAGGAAACTAAACAAGTTCCTTAACTCATCCTACCATGTCTCAAACATACTCGTTACTCGGTGAGTCTACTGCATAGGCCCCTCCATCAATGTTGGCGCTAAAGGTTCCTCCAGTCCAAAGTGCAAGCATTCAGAAAGTTCCAGGCCCGCATTTGGGTATAAATCTCTACGTCAAAATCGACATCAATAAGGGAGGGACCCACCGCACATTCGAGACCCCGGTCATCAAAGGCTCTCTCACTCCCAAGTGGGACTTTGAACAAACTATGTGCGTGAAATGAGCTCGATATCACACCCGAAGATGCCCATTTCGTACAGCTCGACATTCTCTGCACCAGCCGACATTACTTTCAGCCTGTGCCACAAAACAATGGTAAAGAAGATAATCGGCCAGGCAACCACCACAGTTAGTGAACTTGTACAACTTTGTACCGCACACAATTATGCTCGTACGTGTCTCGTTGAGATTTTGCTGCAAATGAAATCTGAACACTCTTAGCTGTTGAGCTCGATATCCAGTCTCGTGGTTCGCTGGTGGGAAAGCTTTGTGTTCTTCTGAAGGCAAACACTGTGGATCAATTGAGAGAAGCTGCTACTCATGAGCTCCTCAAAACGCAGCAGGGTATCACAGAAATTAGCTCAACATCCACTATGTCTCGTGTAGTGGGTGCTGCTGCAATAGGTGTTGGCATTGCCAAGGAGAACAAAGACCTCGGGTCCGCATTGCTCAGAGTTGCTTCACAGTTGAAACCACTCATAGAAATGGGTGACAAAATTGCCAAAGTAAGGCTATATTTCTGGGTGCATATCAGGTGGACTTATCTCTGGCCAGATTCATCCTTATGTCAACCTTGCTTGGTCGATCCTTACGTCTGTGTCCAAGGCAAGCATTCATCCATTCAGATTCAACCCATCAGTCATAAAAGCACTAGGCCCTCGAAGGAAAGCTTGAAGTAGACCAGAAGATCATTGAGCTCGCCGAAACCATGACTGAGGTTTACTCCTTCACCAGTGACGTGGACTTTCTTGAAGCCAAAATCAAGCTTCTTGAAGATGCTATTCTCCAAATTGCAATTCAAACTGTGGAATGTAGTTTTTTTATCCGTGAATACACTGGACATGGATTTCTCGGTGTGTCCTACTCAGGGTTTTTTGGATTGTATTTATTAATTTCAATAGGCAGCCTTGGTCGAACCACTTTCACAGATGTCTCAGAGAAGATTGAAAACTTTTCTCAGTGCTTGAAGCAGCTCAAGCAGCAGTTTGAGCATGGGACTGGCATACAGACACTATTCTTCTCAGCAAAGATCATCAGAGGTGTTGAAACCCTAGGTATCTCTTGGCCTTTTGTGTATTTTTCTACAGCTGACATTATTGGAGTGAAATCCAATCTGCTTCAGCAACTCAGCTATCACAAATTTGATGCTATTCAACGTGCAACATGTCTCACTGGCACACGAAGGGAGATTCTTGCCGCACTTACAGAGCATCTCAGCACAGTTCATCCTAAAACCAATGTCTACTGGCTTGCTGGTGTTGCTGGCTCTGGAAAGAGCACAATTGCTAATACTGTTGCTCAACACTTCCGAAACTTCCAGCGGCTTGGGGTGTATATCTATTTTGACAGGTCTACTCCTCTTGGGAATGCTCTCACTGTGGTTGTGCACAGTATTGTATACTGGCTAGCCAAGTTCAATGCGAGCTTTGAATCAGCTCTCTGTGCTGTTCTTGATGCTGATCCATCGCTTTTGACGGCTCATTTCTCAATTCAAGTTCAAAGACTTTTACATGAACCTCTTAAAGCTGCTTCTACTCAGATCTGTGGACCAGTGGTTATAGTCCTGGATGCCCTGGATGAATGCTTGGATACCCATTCACGTGGTACCCTGGCCAGATGGATTGCATCAGAGGAATTCTCCAGGCTTCCATTGGTCTTCCAGTTGCTTGTCACAAGCCGACCTGACTCTGACATTCAAGACCATTTTCAAAACAAAGCACACATAACGACTCAAAACCTATCCCCTCGTTCAGAAGATACAGAGTCTGACATTCAGAGGTACTTTTGTGCCTGTTTGCAGGAGATCCAGCAAAGCAAAAACCTTGATCCAGAGTGGCCTGGTGACAATGCAATCCAGATGCTAACTCAGCTTTCTGGAAGACTTTTTATTTGGGCAGCCACAGCATGCAGATTCATCAATCAATACAACCCAGAGAAGAAACTTGAGCTTTTGCTCAAGTCTGAGAATACTATATCTCAAAGCTTGGATGACCTTTACACTGTTGCACTGAACAGTTGTGCACAGTGGAATGATCCAGATTTTCATAGTGATGCTTGCTTGGTTCTTGCCTTAGTGACTTTGTGGCAGAAGCCACTCAATGAAAAAGAGCTTGATTTAGTACTGGGACTCACGTCTGGTACATCTGCAAATATCTTAACCAAACTTGCTTGTGCTTTCCAGTGGACTCCTGGAAGCTCCCCCCATCCACTCCATGCATCCTTTAGCGACTATCTATTGACTTCAAGCCGCTCTGGTGGCCATGCTTGGCACATTGATGCCAAAAATTGGAACAAGGTTCTAGCTCTCCGATGTCTGAACATACTCAACACCAAGCTCAAGTTCAACATATGTGATCTGAAAACCTCATATCTGAGAAACACTGATTATCCAAACCTGCATAGCAGAGTACAGGAGTTTATCTCCTCTGATCTAGCTTATGCATCAAGATTCTGGGCAGCTCATATGAAAGACGTTGACTCTGAGCAGACAATCTTGAATGCTGTCAAGGAATTCATATTCACCCGATGTCTTTATTGGCTGGAGGTGCTCAGCCTCTTGGGACATGTGAGCAGTGCAAATGAGTGTTTATCCCAAGCATTTCATTCTTTACAAGTGAGTTTCATTTGAGATGAACTACGAAAGATGAATAGTTATATGACTTTTCAGGGAAGTGATACAGAACTAGGAGAGTTTCTGAAGGATGCACTCAGATTCATTTCAGGTTTTGGATCTGTAATAATGCAAAGTGCTCCACATATCTATCTTTCCGCTCTTCCATTTGCGCCAGAGAAGTCCCTGATACGCAGGAGATTTATATCAAACTTCTGGAATGTGGGACATTTTGACTCAAAGTTGGGAATCAATTGGGCAGCACTGCAAAAGACTCTCCAAGGACACACACACTCAGTTACTTCAGTTGCATTCTCACCAGATGGAAACCACATTGTTTCTGGGTCAGATGATCAAACAGTGCGAATCTGGGACGCCCACACTGGAGCAGTAGTTGGAGAACCTCTTGAGGGGCACACACACTCTGTTTCATCAGTTGCCTTCTCACCAGATGGAAACCACATTGTCTCTGGCTCAGATGATAAAACAGTGCGAATCTGGGATGCCCACACTGGAGCAGCAGTTGGAGAACCTCTTGAGGGGCACACAGGTGATGTTTCATCAGTTGCCTTCTCACCAGATGGAAACCACATTGTCTCTGGCTCACGTGATGGAACAGTACAAATTTGGGATGCTCATACTGGAGCAGCAGTCGGAGAACATTTTGAGGGGCACAAAGACTATGTTAGATCAGTTGCCTTCTCACCAGATGGAAACCACATTGTCTCCGGCTCACATGATGAAACAGTGCGAATCTGGGATGCCCACACCGGAGCAGCAGTTGGACAACCTCTTGAGGGGCACACAAGCTTTGTTTCATCAGTTGCCTTCTCACCAGATGGAAACCACGTTGTCTCAGGCTCAGCTGATCGAACAGTGCAAATCTGGGATGCCCTCACCGGAGCAGCAGTTGGACAACCTCTTGAGGGGCAGACAAGCTATGTTTCATCAGTTGCCTTCTCACCAGATGGAAACCACATTGTCTCTGGCTCAGGTGATCAAACAGTGCGAATCTGGGATGCTCACACTGGAGCAGCAGTTGGAGAACCTCTTGAGGGACACACACACGATGTTAGATCAGTTGCCTTCTCACCAGATGGAAACCACATTGTCTCTGGCTCAGGTGATGGAACAGTGCGAATCTGGGATGCCCACACTGGAGCAGCAGTTGGAGAACGTCTTGAGGGGCACACAGGCTATGGTTCATCAGTTGCCTTCTCACCAGATGGAAACCACATTGTGTCTGGCTCAGAGGATAAAACAGTGCGAATCTGGGATACCCACACTGGAGCAGCAGTTGGAGAACGTCTTGAGGGGCACACAGGTGATGTTTCATCAGTTGCCTTCTCACCAGATGGAAACCACATCATCTCTGGCTCACATGATAAAACAGTGCGAATCTGGGATGCCCGCACTGGAGCAGCAGTTGGAGAACCTTTGGAGGGGCACACACGCTATGTTATATCAGTTGCCTTCTCACCAGATGGAAACCACATTGTCTCCGGTTCAGATGATGAAACAGTGCGAATCTGGGATGCTCACACTGGAGCAGCAGTTGGAGAACCTCTTGAGGGGCACACACACTATGTTATATCAGTTGCCTTCTCACCAGATGGAGGCCACATTGTCTCTGGCTCACATGATGAAACAGTGCGAATCTGGGATGCCCACACTGGAGCAGCAGTTGGACAACCTCTTGAGGGGCACACAAGCTATGTTTCATCAGTTGCCTTCTCACCAGATGGAAACCACATTGTCTCTGGCTCAGGCGATCAAACAGTGCGAATCTGGGATGCCCACACTGGAGCAGCAGTTGGACAACCTCTTGAAGGGCACACAGGCTATGTTTCATCAGTTGCCTTCTCACCAGATGGAAACCACATTGTGTCTGGGTCACTTGATAAAACAGTGCGAATCTGGGATGCCCACACCGGAGCAGCAGTTGGAGAACCTCTTGAGGGGCACACAGACTATGTTAGATCAGTTGCCTTCTCACCAGATGGAAACCACATTGCCTCTGGCTCAGATGATAAAACAGTGCGAATCTGGTAAGCCTCCACTGAAGCTGAAAAGCATGTGTAAATACCTCTCCTGCCTACAGGACTTCATGGCATTCACTTCAAGCATATGATGTTCCTCTACCATTGGAAGGGTATGTTTGCAGTTATTTACTGTCTTTAATATATTCTCAACCATTGACAGGATTTTTGACTCAACTGATCAGATTGTAAGCTCTCTTCATTTATCTTCATTTATCTTTGACTGTATCTGACTGCGATAGATGCAACCCCTGTCAGCTACACAGCCTCGCTTGGAAAATGGATGGGTCATAGATAGCTCTTCACATCTTATCCTCTGGGTTCCTGATTGGCTTCGCACTGAGTTTCCCCTTCCACTGTGGAATTATTGGCTTATTGGTCCTCATGGTGTTTCAAAACTACATCTTGATCACTTTGTACATGGAGAGCACTGGGTGAAGTGTTATAGAGGGGTCTAAAGAGGGTTTCGGTGCAGTGGGGACTAGCAAGTAGACCACTCCCTCTGCTATTGATTTTGTTTGTCTGAATGACAATGCTGTGACAGAGCTGTAGAGTGTAAGATTGGAGCCTGTTAAAGTTTTGAGCTAACTAAGTAAGATTGAATGCACAGAGACATCAGACATGACTTGCAGTTGCAAGGTACTGTCACATACTTGTCTTCTCAAGGAATAATGTTGAAATATGAAAGAGTTCTTTACTTTTTTCAAATTCTTTGGCCATCTGATTTGCTAATTTACGGGGTTTGCAAAGTTGAAACTTGCGGACTCCACAAATGATAGGCAAATGATGAGCATTTGAAATGATAAGCATATTTTATATTTGCAAACCCCGCAAATGAGATAGCAAATGCTTGGCAATTAATGAATTTGGTTACCATTTGCAAGGGGTGAGTGATCTCTGGATCGTGGAAGTTGATGTGTGCACGTGAGTGCCACTGATCCACATCACAACAGTGTTTGGTACCAGCGACATCAATGCAGCAATATGCCGGCCGACTTTAAGCCGCCTCAATAATTCAACAATAATTCTTCCTGGAGCGCAAATGAGTGATACCACGCCGTCTAGTTCCGCGAGACGATGTATCAACATTAGTGTTGCCGTTTAGTTTGACTTGACTCAACTCGACTTAGCCAACCTCAAGTCGCCTGAAGTTGCTCAAGTCAACTCAAGTCGGCCAAGTCAGATGATTTTTTGAGATTGGCTAGAATTGTCACCACATTGTTCAGGACCAACAAATCCTGACCAAAGCCATGCAAGAAATGATGCAGCAGTGTTTATTCTGTGATACACGAGGTTCCCAGGGGTATCTGCATAGTCAGATGCCTCAAAACCCACCTGCATGGTATAATATAGTTTTCTTGAATTCTGGATTTAATGAGTGCCCAAAAAACCGATGGAAACGCAAATGAACTCAGCGTTGGCACGTGTCATGTCATGTCACACTTGTGACATTTGGTCAGAAAAAAAAAGAAAACTGTTCCAATCACGCCCATTTGCCAAGGTAAACACTTGCTAAAAAAATCCCCGACTCAAGTCACTCAAGTGACTCCAAGTCGACTTGCATTGACTCGGAAGTCACAACCAAGTCATCAAATAACTCGGCTTGAGTTGACTTGGAGGGCTCTAAGTCGCGGCAACACTAATCAACGTCCACTGAGCGTGTTTTCGGTACATTTCCTGCTTCATTCTCTACGCAATTTTGATCGCATTTTTCCGATTTTTCTTCAGCTTTTTTGTCCGGAAAAACACGCCCGGAGGTGCATACCACTTTCACTCACAAGGCTTCATGTACTGGCGCAAGCAATCAGTTGCAGCGTGCCAACAAGACAAATTTTCTTCCCGCAAGCACATTTCAGGTACGTTTTGCAGTGTACTTTTGATCACATTTTTCTGATTTCTCTTCACCTGTTTTTCTCAGAAAAAAGCCTGCCAGGAGACAAACCCCACTGTTACTCGCATTGCTCCGGGCGGTGCTTTTGCGAGCTGTTGCTTGCAGTGTGCCGAGGTGCCACTGCACGGCACCAATTGCGCTGAGACGATGTATCGACGTCCGCCGAGCAAGGTTTCAAGTGCGTTTTCACTGCCTTTTCAGCTGTAGTTTCAAGGCTCAATTTACAATTTTTTTCCCCAAAAAAGCCCCGCTGAGAGGCAAACACCCACCCTCGGCTCGGACTTTCAATTTCCCATCTCCTTGTGGTCTTTGGGACTACCCCCAACATCGATTACACAATGTATCACCGTCCAGTGAGGTAGGTGTGTTTTCTGCTTGATTTAATTTTTTGAGCTGGTTTTTTTTCGTTCCATGTGGTACATATTTGGAGCTTCATTTTGAATGGTTTCTGATATTTTTTGAAGGGAAATGAAATAGGCTACATTGGAATCGTGCTCACCACAATTCACAAGAGAAGTCGGAGAGCAAGAAATCGGACCAAGATAATATCAGAACCCTTTTTGTGGGGGTATATTCGATGTAGCAAGAGAATACGTAGAGAGCGAGATGAAGTCAAGAGGAAGACTAGCCTAAGTATGTGACTGTTTGGCATCACCATGTAAGTGTGATATGTGATGAGTAAGCCGCACGATCACACCCTCCCTGTCCGTGAAAAAGTGCTCATGTCCTCGTCAAATACAACCAGAGTAGTGGTGGCAAGGTTCGGTTTGGAAATCGGTCCGAACCTGAACCGGACGCACGTTCGGTGTTCAGGTTCGACAAATGGTTGAACTGAACACTGCGTTCAGGTTCGGTGTTCGTGTCGTTGTGAGCTATCACTTTGTGATACGCTCCCTCCGTGGCTGAAAAAGGCAAACACGCACTACGGAACAAGCACGGAAAAAGGGAAGCAAGATCGCCAATACGACCTGACCTCGAATCGAACACGGGTCTCACATTTGTAGATTATGAGTCACTGTGACCTTTCACAGTACTGCAAATGCGCGCGCTACCAGTTACGCCACCAGGTCTACACTACAAACATCCAGGAATCGACAATCGACACCCACAGACAAATACTTGCACACGCTCCGTGACTGTGCGTAGGAAAAAGTCACCAGGACTTGCGAACACGGCCTGACCTCGAATCGAACGAGGGTCTCGCATTTATAGATTATGGGTCGCTGTCACTTTACACAGTACTATAAATGCGCGCGCTACCAGTTGCGCCACCAAGTCTACACTACAACACCCAGGAATCGACAATTGACACCTACGGATGAATACTTGCGCACGGGAAAAAACCACCTGGACTTAAAAACACGGCCCGACCTCGAATCGAACGAGGGTTTCACATTTAACTGATTATGTGTCACCCTCTTACAGTAAATGCGCGCGTTACCAGTTACACCACCAGGCCTACCACTGCAAAAATCGCCATGGTCCTCACGAAAATTAACAAATCGACATGATGCATACGCAGAACACGAAACGGGAAAACATTGCTGACACGGAGTACTGCCACCAGGCACGGAGTACGGAAATTGTCGCCACACGGAAGACACACATATCAAAGCTACGCAAGGAGGTACGAGCTACGGAGTACGGAAATTGGGCGCCACGGGCAGCAACTATCTCCCTCAGCACACGGGAAAGCATGGAGATCCCCGCCACGAGGCGAAGAGGGCGGTGTCGAAAGGGGTCCGTGGACGAATGAGGAATAAGGTCGCACGCGGCGGTCGGAAAAGAATTAGTATAAAAGCAGGGATGTTCGTAGAAGAATGCATCTTATTACCTCCCACTGCTCATACCAAAGCTACTCCCCCTTGATCATACAGGGTGAGAATCTAGTCAAATACATACGCGCTCAGGTTGCACCACCCTCTGTGGGACCAACCAAGGTCAATTTGGGCCGAAGCTTCAACAAGGAGGCTTGTCCGTAGTACTTTTTTCTGGCTCAATAGAGCGAGCCAGAGGGAATTGTAGAAAACATCGGCGTTGATAGCTCGCGTGGTTGTAGAACACGCGGCGAAACTTCTAAACGGCCAGCAGCCCAACTTAGCTGTGTGTAACCGTTGGCTTGGGCCTCGAACACAGATCCGTGTGCGGAGTACCACCCCCATCGTCATGGAAGGCTTATCCGATTCAATTATAACCACTCCACGATTCATTCTCACCATTTTCACCACACACGCACCCACGGAATTAAAACTCCTTGGCCGTACCACCACAGCGTAGAGAAAACCCCGGGTTACGAAGGACCACACTATAACCTGTACGCGTTGTGTTCAATAGTTCTGAAGACACTGCTTGCCTGACCTATACGAAGCAAGAAGATAAGAAAAGGGACCATATAGCCCAGGCATCTCAATACGGAACAGCGTTCATCTTGCGGAGCATTGCCCTTCGCGCAAGTGTAGAAACCCTCCGATCGAAGCTTTCCTGGAAGGCTAGCCCCCAACGAGGAACCTAGCGAAGCCGTTCATTCCTTACGGAAGGAGCTGTACCACCACCACCACCACACATAAAATACATAACACCCCGTGTACTACCGTAGCAGACGAATCTCCGCGACAGAGAAATTTCCCTCTAGAGGACAAACTAATTTTGTGCTTTTGCCTGACTATACCTCACCCGGTCAGACAACTCACGGAACCGCAGTCTGTATCACAGCAGTCTCTCAGTGCAATGTGTCGCTAAATTACCTTTGAATTGGTCTGAGGGAAGCAAAAAAAAAAAGGTGTGGCCAATATTCACCCAATATGTGGCAAAATATTCGTCCAATATTTTGCCAATGGAGCCTATCGCGTGGAAATATTGGGGCCACCATTATTTGCCCAATACTCGGACAATATTCTACCAATCTGCCCTGTATTGGCAGAATATTCGGTGCTGCGTTTTTGCCTCAAACTCCGGTGAGAGCCTATCGTAGCAAAATATTGGGGGACACATTATTCCGCCACTATTTCAGCAATATTCCGCCAATATGCCCTGTATTGGCGGAATATTTGGCAGCACATTTTTACATCAAACTCCGGTGCCCCTCCCTCCCCATGTGCAATGTTTTGAACCTGATTCCCCCTTGTCTTTGGAGAAATTTTTGACTAGGGAAGATGCAGACCTAATGCCCTGGGAATAGTATTGGGAAGGCATTTTCTTCAAGTACGTGTCCTGTAAGGTGGTTCTGCATCGTCACAAATATTGGTCATCTAATAAGGTTGACCTCTGATCAATGATAGCGGGTAACCAACAGACTACAACTTATGAAATACAAGTTTTCTGTTGTAGTGGCTGTTTATAAGAGACTATTAGACACCTGGCTGTTGAACTGCCTGTCCTCTTACTCCAGCTCAGTATAAATAAATAAATTTCAAATGAAACTACAAGACATTTGAACCTGGACAGATGAACCTTCTCAACACTACATGTGCCTTGAAACTCAGACCACAATTCACTCAACCTCAACCTCAGCTTCATCCAACTCCAGTTCAGTTTCAGAATCTTCCTCGTCCACCTTTGCTGCAGGCACAGAGAGCTCAACCAGATGGGCCAGGTTCTTCTGATGCTGCTCCTTTGCATCTTTGTCAACTCTGGACATCCTTTCATCTATAGCTTGAATTTGCTTGGTTTGTGAGGAGCGCTGAAAAAGTGGTCTTGCCATCTCCCAGAGCTCCACAGTCTTGAGCAAATCCCCATTCTTTTCAGAGATGTCTCCAAGTTGAATCATACATTCTGCTCTGCTGCGGTGGACATCCATCTGTGTGAAACCCTCCAAAGCAAGTGTGAACAGGGAGATGGCTGTGGCTTCATCATTCTCCTGGAGGAATATATCTCCAGTGAATTGCAGGGCCTTGTAGGTTCTGAGTCTCTCTTTCTGCTTGAGTGAGTGTGCAAGAAGAACTGTGCTCCAGGACGATTCATGATGACCATCTTTCCAACGGCTGACATCTCCCAGTCTCTCCAGGCAGTAGCCCACTACCTCAGAATCCTTTCCCCACATTTCTCTAAGGCATTTGCAAAACAATAATGTTGACATGTCCCCTTCCCTGAGATTGAGGTCAGCCTGAACCATGTCACCCGCAGTTGATAGTCTGACTATCCCAATCACTTTTAAGATGCTTTGGGCCAAATCAAGCTTCTTCTTTATCTCATGCGTTGCAGTCCCCATGGACACCTCAATATCGGCGATGTTTATCAATGAGGCTCCAAAAGAATAAGGTTCGTTGGCAGCAACTTGAGCTGCTTGATTATGCATACTGTGTGCTTCAACATATTCTGATTTTTGGCTCTGAACCTCCCCCAGCAGTATCCCAAGTGCGTTGCCTTCAGTACTGTGAGGCAAACCACACATATCTAAAAGACTTCTTCCCCTATCAGCCAACAATATGCATTGTGTGTAATTGCTTAGTCCTAGGCAGTTAAGTGCCTCTACACGGAGTCCACGTGCTTCTTTGTAAAGATGTCCTGTAATTCTGGCCAATCTGTGGGCCTCCTTTGCATAGACTTGTCCAGCAGTGTAATCACCAGCAGCCCATTCAATGAATGCAAAGTGGATGAACACATCACATTGTTTTTCATTGTTTCCAGTGGATTGTGCCAGAGAGAGTGCAATTTGGCCATGTTTTATTGCCATTGGGGTTTGGCCACAGTTGTTGTAATAAGCTGCTAGCGCAAGATGAAAACTGCCTGTGTAATATGTGAGCTTTATAGCACCAACATTGAGCGAAAAGCATACACTTCAGATTAGGATTATCAAAGTAGTTGCAGCATTCCTTGCCCTGAGTTTCCAATTCCCATGGATGGTTCAGTGGATGAGACCTTGCAAATGACGTGAAAACCTCAGTGATTACATAAACCTCCAGTTGGGGGTCACAGATTTGTGCAAGTATTGGACTGATTAGGTCAAGCAGAGATATGACTTGTCTATTGCCAACCCAGCTGAATCGGTTAAGATAGCATGCACAGTAAATACTGGCGATGTGAGGCTTGTGTTCGCGCTGCACTGCTCACACCGCCTCATGGCTTGTCTGGACGAGACGCGACGGCTCGGAATTCCCACTCACTCAAGATTCGCCCAATTAGGAAACGACCTTGCCTCATTCGGATCTACTTCCAACAACTCGTTACTCGACGATCCCAGTGTTTACGACGACTCGTACGAGCACCGAACCCGGCCAGGATGGCAACCAGGCACGCCAGGCACGCTCGGGCTTCGCGGGGAGACCTGACCACGCGCACCGTTGCGACTTACGAACTTGCGCCATTTCCGAGCCCCCATACAACGATACAAACGACTCTTGAACGACCCTCGACGGCAGGATAGCCATGTCTGCGACCAAACGACCATTCCCCCACGTCCTATCCACCATTATAACCTATTCCACCACATTCCGACGACTCGGAACATCGCGAATCCCTTACGAACACTCGGAAACGGTGCTATTTCGGAATTTCGACACCTCTGAGTGCTCGTGAAGCTCAACGTCCGCGAATATCGGCAGTCTGGGAGCTCAGAAATGCCACGGAAGGTCGAAAGAGGCTCGAGGAGCATGTGGAACGAGGCTGTGGACGCCGACGGGACGGACAACGTGACTGGCTTGGAAAAGGTATAAAAGGCGTCGGACGAATCGAGGGTAGTCAGTCAATTACTTGTGGACTTTCGGATTCAGTTCCTAGTCAGCTACCACAAGGAGACAGTTCCAGTCGAGGACTCTAGTCCAACGCTGAGTTCTTTCCCTGACCTTGTACCTCTATCCCCCAATTACATCCTCGAGTTGACCACCAACGCGCTTGTTCGTCACCACCGCCAAGGGACATCGTCTCAAGGATTTGCCTTTCATTTATACATTCGAGAATACTGACTACAGGTTACCGGACACCGTCAACGTCCCTTCCAAGCACTCGTAAACCGCCTTCGCCCGTCCCGAGCACTCGGGTCTCGCACACACACACACACCTTCGACCTTCGACCAACACACACACTCGGATACAACAAGGCAGACCACCTACAGCCTCACGTTCTATTAGGAACCAGCTTTAAAGAGCCCTAGAGGACGAACCAGCCACTTTGTGATCCCAAAATATTCGCCTAGTGGCACCGCGGTCCTTATCACACCGATTCCCCAACTTCGTCCATGCGACCCGACAGCGAAGAGCGAAGCATCACATCATCAACCAGACACATCCTCAGACCTGCCAACGAACTATCGCCCACAATCACTTTCACGGCGTTCTTCTCCAATCGGCTTATAATAGCGTCCTCCATATCATTATCATCAGAACAGAGGACGGATTGGTCTTCCTCGGCGAGCACCTGTCCCAGCGACTAGATCATCCATGATGTCCGAATTCAGCTCGGCGATTCCGACGTTCCTCCCGTCCGGTCGAGGATGCTCACGCCGCGCATCTCTGCACTCCGTCAAAACGTTCATGTTTTGTATAACTCTTCGATGCCAAGGGAAGTAACGCACCGATTAAAAACATAAGAAAGCAAACCCTCTAACCAGCTTTGATCTTGGGACTTGAGATCATCCGGGACTCGGCCACGGCTTGAAAAGAACGACCACATCCTGTGCCCAAAGTTTCCCGCTCAGCATCCGTCCTGTCAGATCTATGGAATTTGGGACCCAAAACCACCGGGATAAAATGCGTGGCTCGAAGGATTTGACGGTGCCGTCAAATATTGCGATGGGCTACATCAGAGAACTGACCAGACCAGACGGAGGAGGAAGAACCTGACTTGGTGCGACCTCGTTGAAAACCCGACTCACAAATTCATACAGGCACAGATCATCGAACTCAGAAGTTGTACAACGGAAGATATAATCCCATAAGCTGGTTCGATGCAGATATCGTACCCACTCCTAACGACAAACTTAATTCTAGATCTTCATTGACACCTTCAGGAGCTTGAGCTTCAACAGGTTCGGACGAGGGATCAACTATAGGATTACACAATCAAGATGTTCATTGGCACCTTCACGAGCCTGAGCTTCAACAGGTTCGGACGAGGGATCAACTATAGGAAAGAATTTGTTCACATAACGCAAGACGGCCCCCCACCACAGCACATTGAATCTATCGGACGTGTAATGATCCCCTCCGCCTACAAGATAACTCAATACCTGCGGATGCGAGATCTCTTGGTACCCCATCATGCTGTTGACAGTACCGGTCATCGCCCCAACATACATCTGAGAACCTGCCGTGGAAGCAATTGATAACTCAGGATATTTCGTGTTCGTTATATTGATAGCATGGGTCAAGGCCGCCAATCCAGCATGGACAGGAATTGGAGATTTGGTGATATAGTC
>JARJCM010000820.1:0-18473 GCA_029233265.1 Mycena alexandri | reverse complement strand
AGCCTTACGGGGCGGAGTTGTCTTTCTCATATACACATAATAGCTCAGGCTACGCCGTCTTCCGTGGGGTTTGCTAAATAGGTCACTTGGATTGAAGGTTCACCAAGGAACCCTTTCTAAAAGGTCCCTTCGACTCCGTAAAAACGGGTCGAGAGGAAATTGTTGAATACAAAGGCGTTGGTCACGGCGCAGTCGATGAAAAGCGCGTACTTCTAAACAGCCAGCAGCCCCTACTTAGCTGCGTGCAACTGTTGTATTGGAGGCTCAAACGCAGATCCGTGCGCAGGGCACCACTCCCCATCTTCACGGAAGGCTTATCCGTGAAGACTATAACCACTCCACCATTTCATTCGATACACAACTTCACCACACTCGTCACGGAACCTCATCCGTTGCGCGTTCACACAAGCACAGGAAGAAAACGGGCTACGGAGGAAAAGAGCTATAGCCCGCTCGTGCTGTGTTAAAACCCACGTTTTAAAGACACTGCTTGCCCGAGTAATACGAGGCAGGGAGAAAAGAGAAACCCCCATATCACCCAGGTCTCCCGGCTCGGATCGACGCTCGCATTGCGAAGCTCTATTCCTTCGCGCAAGTGTAGAGCGACCTCCAACCACGGCTTTCCTGGAAGGCTAGCCCCCAACGAGGAACTAAAAACCTCGAGGAACCTAGCGCTCAAATCCTAATCCTCACGGAAACGGATTGTACCATCTCACCACCACCACCACAATTATATAAACCTTCCGTAGCGTACGAGTAGCTACGTTTCTCCGCGACAGAGTAATTTCCCTCTAGAGGACGAATCACCTTCGTGTACTTGCCTGAAACCAATTCACCTGGTCAGACATTTCACGGAACCGCAGTCCGCATCACAACGGAACGGAGGGATAAACCCCAACCAGAACCGTCTTGTCCGTAACCGGAGCTACCGAAACAGAATCTGGAGTAGTATCCAGAGGTGTTGACGGGGATCCAACCTCGGAGACAGTGGGACGGAATGAGATATTGGCGTCGGACCAGTTAATCACACGGCCGGCAAAAACCCAGGCACACGATAATTGTGTGCCTTAAATGCACATTTGACGCACATTCCTCGCTGACAGTCACAGTGTTCACAAAGCAATGGTCACAGTCCAACTACTGTTCTTTGTTAGACAAAGGACAGACAAAGAGCAGACAAAGGGCAGGCAGGAATTCCCGGCACCATGGGAATCTTGCCTGCCCTTTATCTGGTCTTTGTCCCTTCTTTGTGTCACAAAGAGGCCTTGTTCAACTGTCACACTATCTTTGTCTAGTGATTCAATATTGGCGAGGAATGTGCGAGATAACTGCATTTAAGGCACACGGCAATCGTGTGCCTTGATCCTTGCCCCCCGTGTCAACGGATTAAAGCGGTAGAGCCAATTGTATCCCAGAACCATGTCGCAAGGCGGATCAAGAGGGGTGACGAAAAAGTCCTGTTGATGGACTGTGCCGGAAGGAAACCGGATGAGTAGCCGAAGCTTCCGGGTGATGATGGATGATGATCCGTCGAGGTATCGGAGTCTTACGGGGGGAACCGAGTACGGAACAAAACCATTGGATTCTACTATTTTAGTTGATATAAAACAGTGAGATGATCTGGAATCGATAAGAGTACGTAACACGGAGTTGAATCCCACAGCGAGACTTGATACAACCGACGGAGGAATGGTTGAACATTCGTCCGAAACGGTGATAGATGATGATGAATTGATGACGGAGGGTGATAGATCGACGTAAAGGGCATTAGGTGAAAGAGCGGACGCGTTGAGACGAACCTCAGGGAGATCCCTGGAGTCAACACAACTCGGATAGGGATTGGAGGTATGATCCGAGTTGCTGTCTAATTTTTTGACTGCTCGGGGGATTCCTGAGGAGCGGACGAAGACTCCGCGCGCGCAGCGCGCCCGGAGGGGGCGTTGGCGCGTTTCTTGCAGTCCTCCGCTTTGTGTCCCGAACCTCCGCAGTACATGCAGAGGTTGTTGCGGCGCCGGCGCTCACGCTCCGCCTCCTTGATATGTCCGTCGGGGGTAAGGTTCTCAACGTAGGCCGGAGTCTTAGGTTTAGACCCCGACGCTTTGCCGCCTTTCCCGTTGGCATTCCCCGCTCCGGCGCGTTGATTACCGGAGTTCTGAGGAGGAGGGTTCGCGTTATTGCCGCCAGAAGGTTTGGAGGGCTGACCGCCCTTCTTGTCCTTCTGTTTGCCCGACGATTTCCCAGAACGATCACCGGAGTCCCCTGAGGGACCGGAGCCAGGTCCGCGGCCGGGATCGCGTTCCCGCTGACGCGCCTTCTCGGCCTCACGCTTGTGGTAGCGGCTGTCGATGAGCCGGGCCACCTGCTTGACACCGGACAAGGTGTTCAAGTAAGCGTGATGCATTATTTCGTTTTTGATGCGGTCCGGAAGTCCTTCATAGAAGGCGTGTCGCAGCGCAGAGTCTCCCCATGTGGTTAGGGAAGCAAGAGTGTCGAATGCCAAGACGTAGGTCGCGATCCGATCGCCTTTTTCCATGCGGCAAGTGCGGATGCGATCCTCCGCATCTCCAACCGGATCGTGTGGTCCGAAATTGAGCGTAAGCTCGCTGATGAACACCGGGAAGTTCCCGTCCCAGGCCGGAATGGCCGTGGGGTCATACATATTCGGAGCAAACCACTGCTGAGCGATGCCGCGGAGATACGAGATCATGTAAAGGATCTTGTCATCGTCCTCCGGGAAGTCCTGGGAGCGCTCGGCGAAGTGGGGATAACACTGGGTGAGGAAGGGATGGAGTTTAGCGGGGTCCATGCCGTCTAACGTATCCGGGTTCCGGAGGTTCGACTTGCTCGACCAAGGTGCCGTGGTCTGATTGTTGTACCGATCCAAGGTAGTGGCAAATTTGGTGAGAGTGTCGATGAGGATACGTTCTCCTCTGCTCTCATTCTCAGGGGCAGTTGGCCCCGGAGGGACGGCTGGTCCGGGAGGAACTGCTGGCCCCGGAGGGACGGCTGGTCCGGGAGGAACTGCAGGCCCCGGAGGAGGGCCGCCACCTCCACCACCACCACCGCCACCTCCGCCTCCGCCTGCTCCGCCACCCCCGCCTCCACCTCCGCGACATCCACGGTCAGGACTTCCGCCGGAGCGTCTAGGCGGAGGAGTAGGGGCGCGACTTTCGTCGCCGTCACTTCCCGGCCCGCTTCCACCTCCGTTGCCACCTGGCGGAGCGGAGTGAGAGCGGCTTCGAGATTCCTGATGCTCCGAATGTTCAGAGTGAACGGACGGAGCCACCTCCGGTATGTTGGAAAGTGGGGTCCGAGTTAGGACGGGGAATGTGCCTCCGATTGGTCCAGTGTCGGGACCGGCAGTGTCGGAGTCAAACTGGGGGCCCGGAATGGGAGACCCAGTGTCTAGGATGTGTCCGGGAGTGTGGTGAGATGGATAAGGCGAACGGGGATAAACGACAGGGTTCTCCGGAGTCTGGGGCTGAGAGACCAGACCCGGAGCATTTAGCGGAGAGACCATAGGGCGGGTAGCAGAGGGCCGACGCATAGTGATATTCAGCGAGAGAGGAGTGGAACGGTATGGACCAGGAGCAAAAGACTGGGCATAGGAGCCAGCCATAGCCTGTTGCGGTGAGGGAAGCGTAACTATGTTGCCATAGATTCGGGATTTACGTCGATTTGGATCACTACCTTCGGGATGCTGTTCTCCCGAAGGGTTGTTGAAGTCGCCATAGTGAGACATGAGATCCAAGAGGTAGGTGAGATTTATTATACTGTTATATCCGAGCTACGGATAAGAGGGCCGACCGACCAGTCGGACGGAGTTCCGAGATACCGGAGTGCGGAGTCGGAATGGAGCGGAGTGACGGAGTCGGGGGGAAAGGGTGACCGGAGGATCGGATGCCGCTACACCACTAGGGAGCAGGATGAGCGTTACTACCCTTGGTCTCGGAGTACGGGATAGACGAGACGGAGTGGAGTTCCGGAGCGTTAACTCAGATTACTTGCAGGGAGTGCGAAGCAACGTTAATAATAAATCTGAAGTACAGTGCTGTAGTCTAAGTGATTAAATACTAAAGGGTCTTATTGTAGTACGGAAAGGAGATATGTAAGGTTCCATGCGGAAGTAACAATAAGGTTATATCCGAAAGGGGTGGAAGAAGTCAGGTGACTTGGAAGAAGTAGTTTGGACAATAAGTAAGAAGTCTTGAGCGAGGCGGACAATAAGGATGTCACCTGATGGCGTGATACGGACTTCTGAAGGAAGTCCGCCGCGCTCCGTCGTTCCGTCTCCGCTCCGACGGAGCGGAGTCCGGAGTCAACGGAGCCATTCGGCCATCCTCGGACCTAAGTCCGAAAGGTCGGGACATGGATATAACAGTTATCAAGGCAATGCGGCTTATCTGAATGGTTCCTCATATATCCTGTGCGTACCATATGGTCTCTACTTCCTTCCACATGCTTTACACCTTCCATTCTCACACTTCCTTGTTCTTCAACAACATGAGGTGATCCCGTTAGGAATCTCCACATGGATTTCATATAACTCCTTATGTTCAGATTACAAGTACTGTACTATATAAACACCTAGACTACACTCCTGTTCTTCAGTTTAATAATTAAGTTGCTTCTGCGCTCTGTAGTTGCTTCTGGGTTTTACACTCTGGTCTCCCCGTAACTGGAATCCTCCCCTCACTTTCCTCCTCACTCCGGTGGCTTGGATAGTACACTCACCCTATTGTCCTGTGGCGTTGTGTTACTCTGGTCGACCATCTTCCTCCCTCGGTGTCATCGTTGTGTCCGGTAGCCAACCGGAATACCTCGGTTGCCGTAACCCCTTGTGATACGGCTGCAGAATTATAGGGCCTCTCGCGAGGCGTAGTCGTCAGTGTCCAATGGTTGGGTGACTCGGAGAGTCGTCCGGTTTGAAGGCGAGATCACGCTGGCGCGGATCTCTAACCTGTGTCCTGGCTGAGGAGCCGTTTCACCCTCGGCGGGGCTCTGAACCTAGAGGAGGGAGCAGTTATGGTTGCTCAGCCGGCTTGAGGATGCTTGAAGTCCAACGCACGCACGACTTAGGTTGTCGTGGTATGCATGAGAGAAGTAATGATATTAGTCAGTAATATCAACTATAAACAAATGTAAATAATACGCAGACACGCTAAACTAGTTACGAGAAATATGAATATACATCGAATATTATATGTTCACGTCACAGAGCCCCCCAGCGTGGAGGCGCTATTCATCGTCCGTGTCGTAGAAGTCGCCGTAGGGGAGGTACTCTTCGTCCGGCGGTGGCGGACCTTCCTCCTGATCAATAAAGAAATCAATTTCTTCATCGGTCCAAGGAAAGCTGGGCAAAGCGGGGGTCGTGATCTCCTTCTCTTGAACTACGAGCTTATTGATCCGACGCTTCGTGCGGTCATGCTTTCGATGGCGAGGAGCTTTCTTTGTCTCAGAGATGCGCTCGTGCAGCTGTACCCCGGTCCTCCTTTGAAGCGCTATCGCCCATCCGCATTAGGAGGCTCGACGAGTCAAACCTCGGAGCCTCCGTCAGGCGGCCCAGCAAAGCCGGGGGATTTCGTCCCGACTGAGGAACAGTATCCAGGGATCGGGGCGGCAATCGCGCCTGAAGTGGAGCAGGGTTGCGCGGCGGTTGGCTCAGGCGCATAGCGAGCGGACGGTGGAGTTCAGCAAGTTCTTGTGGAGGCGAGTTTACGACAGCTGCTTCGGGAGTTGTCGGTGTGGAACTCCGGCTTTCGGGCACTCGAAGGGGCGGCAACGCAGGGACAGGTCGGGTCGGAATAGGGAGTCTGTTTGGAAGAGGCGCGACAATCGGATTTCGAGGAGGGGCGGCAGAAGGCCATAAGTTCTCATCAACCTCGGAGGCGACTCGTTTCTTCGGTTCGGGGGTCGCGGCGGGGTTCGCGCTCGTTGAGGCGAACTTAATCTCCGCTGAGTTTCTCTCTCCCTCGACAATGAACGCGAGGGATATCTTTTCGTCCCTCGCCCTCTACGCTCTGAGTTGAAGTTTTGGTCTCGACTTCGCGAAGGACTTCGAGAGCGGTTCCCACTCCTGTTCCTTCCTCGTCGCTCGTCGTGACTTCCCGCTCCGTCGGCAGGTCCGGAAAGCAGTGGGGGCAGCTCGAGCTGCTCCGCCAATCCTGCAGTGAGTCATCAGCAAACCCTGGGTCTGCTACGTAGTACTACGTAGTTGCTGTAGTTGGTGTAGTACTGTAGAAAGGGTACCTCCTATGTAGTTCTACGTAGTTGAAGGGGTTTCTACGTAGTTTGGGGGGGCTTCTACGTAGTTCTACGTAGTTCAGGTTCTGAAGCTCACAAAAGTCTTACTTGGTGAACACTCTAACACTACTATCTTATGTTTTCAAGTTCAAATTTGCTGTTGAGTAACGGTATTCAACTAATGTCTTTATTGTATTGTATCAATATCTATTTTAAATTGTAATTAATTGACATGTTTCCTAAGAGGATCGAACACGCGACCTCGGGAGTCCAGCCAAAAGACAGAGTTTCGCGCACTAACCAACTGAGCTAAGAGTCCATACAACCCTAGGGGAATGATTCTGATACATAGGAACCTCGCCTGTCCCAGGCGAGGTTACTCTTCTCTCCGCCCTCACCCGTCGCCCATTCATGGTGTCTATCTGGGTGTGAATAATTCTCTATCCACTCTGAAAGACTTTTCACCTTGAAAAAAAAAATCCAGGGTATGTGAAATATTTGTAGATGCTAAAAATAGACCAAAACCAAAGTTGTAGAGCTTATTGCAATTTGCAAAAATAATGTCCACCCCTGTTTTTTGAAAATAAAAAGTTTTAGTTTCGGGCGGTTCGGACCGCCCGTGTCGGTGACATCACATTGCTTACGTGCCTCTTCCTCAATCTTTCTTGAGCCGCTTTTGCCCCTTTCTTCCACTATGTAGCAACACAAAAACGATGGTAATAACCTGGAGTGCCTGGAACTTGCTCATCAGCGAAGTACAACGCAATAGAGCGAAAGTTGGATCAATGCCGAGAGTCGATACATGACGTGATCGCTCTGACACAGGGCGGTCCGAACCGCCCGAAACTAAAACTTTTTATTTTTCAGAAAAGGGGCCGGCCATTATTTTTGCAAATTGCAATAAAGAGAGCTACAAAAGTTGTCTATACCACTTTTCGCCAAACAGCTTAGTTGAAGCGCAAAACACAAAATACTTTCCCACACGCGACACTTTTTAAGGCTAGAACAACTCAAAACCAGATTTTCTGCAACTTGCCAAACAACCAGACCTTCATAATGTCCGTTGAAGAGTTGACAGTTGGCCGCTGATCAGTATGAGACCATTTTTATGGCATTATTCTTCGTCAAATAATCATACTTTCTGGTCGCACTCTTTGCTATAGTAGTCCGTACTTTTTGCTGCGCCCGGGTGGTTTGTGCACTGAAGTCCGTGGTCGATACATCAAACGTGGTACTCCCAAATCGGGACTTTGCCATCATTCTTCTCACTTCAAACTCGCTAGCGCACAGGCCGACCATGGTCAGTTCCGGGAGCAGTCTGACCATAGTTGGCCATGGTCCAACCATGGCCAGCATTCCCTCAGGCGACGGTGGGCCTGTGAGCCACAGTCACCTTGAGGTGACTTACCGAACTCCCTTTTGACTCGTCTTGGAATCACTTACCTGCGTACTCCCCTGCCCACTTTGTTTGCAAGAGATACTCCAGCTGAAATGGTACGTCGGGCTCACTCATTTCAATTCACGGCGTTGACATTATGCCAGTCCCAGGCCGTCACCTTTGAGCAATACCAGTCATACCAGCGGTTCCTGGCGCAAAACCCGCACTTTGACCCGCGCACGTACGAACACGATGCCTCGACCCAGCCTGTTCCCAGCCCCAGTGCCGCGCGCGCGGCGCCTCCCCCCGCTCCGGACATTCTGCAAGAGCTGAACATGCAGGAGGGTGCGCAGAAAGATCTCCGTCTCGTTTCCTGACTGAATATATTGCAGCTCCTTCGGCGCCCATAAATCACCAGTACCAGAGCTCACGCCCCCAACCCCCAACCCTCACTGCGCCTGCATCTTATCTGCCCGTTCTCGGCATGTCGACACTCGCACCCTCAGCCTCGACGCTCAATCAGACTCATACAAACCAGGCGCGCCACCCCCCGCCCTCCAGGAACGCCTGGCTGGCTGCCTACACCGAAAATACCGAAGCCAACGTTGCCGCACGATTGGGCACTCGCCCCACAACGAGCACCGCATCCAGTGCTACCCAAAATGTCAACCGACACCGGCTTGACCATGCGCGCGCTTCCCTTCCGCGCAGTGCCACGTCCAGCTTGGTCGTTCGCCGGCCGCGCGGACGCGCTGAGGCTCCCCCAGTGCTACCCTATCGCCGCAGATCGAATGTGCCTGCCTTTGAAGAGACGCTGGTCGAAGGAGCGCTCGAACCCACGTGTAACGTCTTAATTCTTGTTTACCCTCCTCCTGTATGCCTCTTTCCTCCTTGTTTCTCCGTTCCTACTTATCCTCGCTTCAGCTGATCGACGGTGAATATCGTGTCTTCAGCATGCTCCACCCGGACTTTGTGGAGAAAATGCAGGAGTACAACCTCGCCTATCGCTACGAGCTGCCTCTTACCCAGACGGTCAATGACCTGTTCCGCCGCGTCATCGCCGACATGGAGGCATCCTCCTCGCAGTACCGATTCCCGGTGGCGCGACGCTCGTCCACAGCTGCGTCCACACTCCTCACGACCCTTCAGCTACTTGCCTTGTGGGACCGTGGCCGCCCTCATAAGACCCTTGGCGTTCACCTCCGTATCGAGCCCCACAACTTGACCAAAACGATTGCGGACCTCGCCGCTGATCGCAACCAGTTCGGGGGCCGATCCTGCATCCGTGAAGGCACCTTTATCATCCGCTTAGGTGTGTTCTTCCTGCCCATCTTCCTCCCTCTCGCTAACCTTCTTTGTGTAGCGGCAATGGGAGACACCCTTTCCTGCATTCTTCCGAACGCAGGCAGCTGGCGTCACACCTGCATCTCCGCTCACATCTACTCGCTATTTCCCAGAGACAACAGCACTATGGGCGAAGACCTTGATGCCACGTCTGGAGGCGAATCTGACGAAGAGGACGAACAGGTTGCTCGCCTACTTTGGGTAAGTCCTCTTCCTCCTCGTCCTCTTTGCAAATTAAAGCTCTTCGCAGCCCGCTTTGCCCATGCTCGCTTCCTCTTCCCTCGCTACCGGCAGTCGCATCCTCACCGCACCCTCGACCACCCATCAAGGCGTGGCCAGCACCTCCACACCACAGCCACGTCTTGTGCTTCGCACCATCGTTGCTGCTCCCGAGACACCGCCGCTGCCGCCCACCCGCCCTGTCATGCCTACAGCACGCTTCTCTCTTCCCCCGACAATCTGGGACGAGAACTCCAGCTTCACGCCGCGATCCAGTGGCACATACGGTCCCGACGGTTTCACCAGGGCCATCTTCACAGCTGCCACTCGCGGCAGTTCCCCTTCTCCGCTCCGGCTGCGCGGTGCGGACTGCGATGAGGCGGCGACCAATTTCGCCAAAATGTTGGATGATGCGGGGACGGCGGGTGACTACACGGACATCATGAGCCCGGACAGGGCTGCAGCATTGTAAGTGCTTTTCTTTCGTACCCAAGCACCCTGCTGACCGAGTTGTAGAACTCAAGATACCGCCTTTGGGGATGGCTTGGAGAGAGAGATTATAGCTACTGTATATACCCCGCCTTGCAGACTCAGGCTCGTACCTGGAGCCCGGTGAGGGCGATTACCTTACACTTTGCACCCTCTTTTCAATGGACTCTCCTATTCCTATCCCTGTGGCGAGGCTTACTGCATTCCAGCGGTTGGGAGCCATTTGCGGGCTCCTCTTTATATTCGGACATCTACCGCCTTCGCTTAGCCCCGCTATATTCCAGTATCTCATACATGAGGGCAACTTTCATTCTCTTCATCCTGCCTTCATAGGAGAATGGTACCCAGAGCTACGTGCTCTCATCCTTGCGTGGCTCGACCTTGACCCAGAGGACGAAAACCTCTCTGCATTCCAGCAGCATTTTGTCACTTTTCATAACACTACGGTCCGTTGTTCGATCTTCTTCCCAAGTCTATTCCAACTAACACCTGTTCTTGCTACAGGCTTCCACCTTCCGCCTTCACGACCTTCCTACACACCTCGCCCTTGCTGTTACTATGCTCTTCAAGGCGGTGCTTGGCCCGCATAGCTTCAATCATCCCGAAATCCAGTGTTTTGCCCTCGGATTCCGCCTCAACTGCCGCAACGGCTTCAACTTGCCTGCTGTTCGTTCCCTTCTCTAGACCTGCTGCAGCGATTTCTTTCTGTTGCTGATCACTTCCTTTTTATCTACAGGCCATCCGCAATTTCGAAGGGGGCTCAGAGCCCTTCCTTTCTCTCATTGCCACCTCTGCTATCACTTCTGTCGAATCACTTCTTTCGCACCTGCAACTTGCTGCCCCAAGCGGCGCTGCGGCTCACCTTGCCGCTCTGAGAGCTCACACCAGTGATGCTACCCTCGTGTTCCAGACATTGGTGGAACGTTTCCTATGTGGTACAGGTATTCCTTGTCCACAACAATTTGCTGGCGCCACTGGGGCGTTCCATCGAATCATTGATCTGTCTGAAATCGACACCCCCGCTTTTCGTCCTCGCATGCTTGTTTGGGCTGCGACTGGCTCGCCGTTCTTGGACCCTTCTAGCGATCCGATCACTGTGAGTCGTTGTTTATTTATCTCATTCAGCACTCACCTGTTGCGCAGATCGGCCCCATTGGCACGCACGACCCTGGCTACGGTCCCCACGGCTCCACCGGACCCACCCGCGAGGTCTTTGCCAACAATGGGACGTTCCACCTCCAAACATGTTTCTGCACCATCCGCTACCCGGTCCAGTTTGTTCTTCTTCTCGCCCAGGCACCTTATGGACCGGGATCTGGATCTGAGGCAGCTAACTTTCAAGAGGCATTCGATTACTGGTTCCTCTACCAGTGCCTGCTTGGTATCGGAAGACACAGTATCGCGTGAATAGCTTTATCTTGAACCACCTTATGCACCCCAACTTTGTACTACTACTGCCTTCGCTGTCGCTTGTAACTGTCTCGCCTTGAATGCTCATTTGATTTGTTGTTACTCATGGCTGCTGCTTCTGAGAGAGCAGAACCCTCCACCTCAGTCCAGAAACTGGTTATTTGTTATGTGTATCTATACTGGCTATCTCAATGCTTTCTCATCTTTCAAGTCTAGAGGGCGGTAAATTCCAAGAATCCTTACAAGGACACAATCCAACGAATTCAAAGCCGCGCCGAGTGCTGTTAAAAGTGCAGCACTGTGTGCACTCAATTTTATGCTGTTCTATACCTTCCCGTAGGCCCCCTCATATATTTTTGAAATGGGTTTACCCACACTGAACCGTCCTCATAACCTCGTCAAAAAGGTGATGTGAAATTAAAGTTTGATCTCTTGAATTCAAAGCCGTGTTCCGTCATGTTCAGAGTGCAGAATTGTCTGCACCCAATTTTAGGCTGTTCTTCACCCTCCCCTGAGCACCCTCAAATATTTTTGAGATGAGTTTACCCCTACTGAACCGTCCTCATAACCTCGTCAAAAAGGTGATGCGAGATCAAAATCTGATCTCTTGACTTGAACAGTGCCGAGTGCGGCGCTTTCTGGCACTTCCAACGATGGAGCTTCAGTGCTGTTGCCCCAACTTAGACTTTTTCTCAAACACCCTTTCTGAATTCCTTTCAAACCCTTGAATTGTCTTTCAATTGCTTGGGGTGGTCTTTGAGCAAGGTACTGCGAGGTATCAAAAACAGCTGCAGAGGCAAGACGGATCAACGTACTAGGGTCATTGGATGGGTACGTACAGAGGTCCCACTGGAGCGCGTTTAAACATAAAGCTGAGATGAAGTTGAGTCAGTTCCGCGGCGCGAACAAAGTTTATAACGGAGAAGGTGTTTGGACAGTGCGGTTTGGAGTGGTTGTAAAATAATTTCATCGTCTGGTAATACACATTAAAAGAGCCACAAAGCAATGAAGTATGTCCTGTTAGTATGTTCTTGGGAAGCCCCAACTATGCTAGTTTGACTGCAGGTATATCCCCGCTAAAATTTGTACTAATTTTTGAACTGGCCTTCTTTCAAGGCCTTCAACTTCAAGGCTTCACCTCAAGTCGTTCCAATAGCCTCAAGAGCGCGTTATTCTGTCCTTCGGAGGCCGAAGCAATGCTAGGTTGAACCCAGGTATGTCTGCATCAAATTTCTATAGTTATATTTGAAGAAGGCCCTCAACCTTCAATGTCTCGTTCAGCGCGCCATTATGCCCTCGGGAGGCAGAACTTATGCCAGTTTAAATCCAGGTTAGTCCGCATTCTATTTTAGCAGTAATTCTTAAATTGAAATTTGACCTGCGTCGAAGGCATTCAACCTTTAATGCCTCATTCAACGTCGTTTCATCAGTTCAAGGGGGCGTTACTATGCGTGGTTAAAGCCAGATACGATGGTATTATGATCTTAAAATTATTTTATTGAACGTTGGTTTAACAGTTCGTCAATATATTCCACTTAACTCAATGTTGGTTACTGGAGGTCCATTGCCCTTTGCTTCGATGGTTCATAAATATGTATTCATTCCTTCATTCATTCATTGACTTATCTACTCAAGTCATGTTCGACCTTCAACATGACTTCAACCATGCCTCCAACCATACCTCGTAAGTTCATTCATAATTCATCTTACATACCACTGACCTTCATCTATAGATAGTTGACTTCAACCTCACTCTCACTTTCCTTGAAGACTCAAGCTATCCTTGTTTGACCCCAGGTATGATTCACCGTTGCCATCTCCAATAGTATATTCAACTAACCCTTTGATCTTCAGGTTCATATCACTCAAATACGGATAATTCTATTGAGAAACCCCGGTTGCAGGCAGAAACCCCCGCTTATTCAGAAGCCTATTAATTATCGAACTTTCGGGGGTTTCTCCGTGATCCGGGCCTCCGGCCGACACAAAATGTGTACGGAGACTAGAAGTGCCGGAAGTCAACCTGAAGAGGTCTTGCAATGCGAATTTCTACATGCTCAACGAATTTTGCTGCGCTCACTGCTGATCGGCCAAAGTTGAAGCTCGGCGTGGTCTCGGCACCGGCGGCACAACGGTCTTCCGAAAACAAATCGAGGGCGAGTAGAAAGCTGGGAGAAAGTCTGTTAAGAACAGAGTGTAACGTGAGAACTCAGACTGAAGATGACAGCAGTACGGAGGTGATTTGGCAGAGGCAACTACCTAAACCAAGGGAGGCCGTAGGTATAGAATCAAGCCGAGGATGCCGTATTCTCGGCGCAGCTCGCTTTGCTCGACCACTCTGCGCTGTTTATGATAATCAGGATGGTTCTGAGCCTCTGACTGTGTACCTGTAAGATATCACGGTAATGTCATCTCGACTTGAAGCCCCAGCTCCACCGTACTCTAGTAACACTATGCCGCACCAAGCCGTACCAAGCCGCACCGCGGCATTCCGCGTGTCACGATGATTCCTGCTCCAAACACCATATGCGCCGTATGAAGTCGTACGTGTGCTTCTATCTGGTTGTGAGTTGTGTGAACCCCTTTATCCTTTGCAGACTGCAGCAATCCAAATTAGGCAGGTCCCGGCGGGTGCGTCCGGCGGAAACATGGGTTTCTGGATAGAATTCTATTTTTAGGTGGGGGTTTCTGCCTGCAACCAGGGTTTCTCAATAGAATTATCCCTCAAATACCACTCACCTTTCATCTGTGGGCCCTTGGAAGCCTGGTTCGACAGTTAATAGGTGCGTACTACCGCATCCCATCCAGTCATTTATTAAATTCATCGAGTAGAGCTCAACCTCGGGCATCTCGGGGATGCGTTCCGTCCCTGAATACACCTGGGATTTTGGCGGGAGGTGAGTTTACTTCATCGTCGAGGCTCTTTGGGGCGTGGCTGATTGGTTTTGGTGTGGAGGTCCGAGTTAGGATCGTGGAGTTGGTCAACGGGATCTCTCGGAGAACTCAAATTCAACTCGGTTCATCGTGAGCACCTTTCACTTTTGATGAAATAGTAGACAGGAGGCCGCATTGTTGTGTGAGTTCAACCAACCTTCCATCGTTTAGATTCTCGTCGCTCCGTCCTCCTTCCTTCGCCTCGTTTTCTCGACGCTAACCAGGCTTCAAACCTTGGTGAGTCTTCATTCCATTCATTTCTTCCTCCCCGTTGAACTGACCTGGATTTTCCAGCCCTTCGAGTTCCTGTCTTTGCATTGAAGGCCTTCAGCGACGCGGATTGTGTACATGGTGAGTGGCTTACAGTTCACTCACATTTCTTCAATACTCACTCACTTCCCTTGCTTTGCAGATCTCAATTCGCCGCCGGTTCAACTTACTTCAATTACTCACTCACTCACTGCATCGTCATCCGTCCCTTTCATACATTCAATTTCATTGCATCTTCACCGACTTGCAATTCTTCTCAATTCAGTTCAGTTCTGGGTTTCCCCCCCACACCGGAACTCAACCAACATCAAATTCAACGCAGACCTATCCCCCCGAGGCAAGCAAGTAAGCAAGTATTCATTTCATTGCATTCTGAGTCGGATTCATTATTACATTAAGTCAGATTCCATTTTCTACTTCCTTCGGTCATCCTTGGTCATCTCGCCAACTTGAATTCGAGGAAGGCCCAAGCGTGGGAATTGCGGACTTGGCAATCTGCCGAGGCCACGTCACCTTCTTGCCTTCTGCTTCCATCTCTACCTTTGTGTCTCTTCCCCTCCCTTCGTCCCACAGGCCTTGCTTGTACATTCTATAGCAAATGCAAGGTCTCTGCCGCTCATGGAACCTCGCTGAAATCCTCCTTTCATGAAGGGCACCTCTGGACTTCCACCGCCGTTCAGCGTTTTTACCTGCTCTAAATTTCCCTTTCCTCTCGCGTCGTTTGTGCTTTACTGTCGCCCCAGCCCTTTTTTACCTGCGGAAGTCCCTTTTAAAGACTGGTGAGCTTTCGCAATGCCTGCTGCGTGTGACTTTACTAATGCGCGGCTTGTGTAGCATGCTCACCGTATACCGATACCGATCTCAGCCTCTCCTGTCTTCTCTGATGACCTTGCACTTTCCCCAGCCATCGCTGAAACTCGTGCCGCGTCAACCAGCGAGAACGCGTGAATGAGCACAAGTGTTCTCGTTTATCGATTCGTGGTATGTGTGTCATTCCGCTGTATGGGTCACCACTAATAAGTAGAACACAGTAGAATGTGGTCTTCGCGATGCTGCGGTACGTCTCGATTCGTATGTGTGTCATTCCACCGTATGGGTCACTACTAATAAGTAGAACACAGTAGAATGTGGTCATCGCGACGCTGCGGTACGTCTCGCCTCTCACGATACGAGCTCGCTACTAACACATTTTTGCTGCCCATTTCGCGCGCGCCCGATCTGACTCATCACGCGCAATGGTCAGTCCTCCTCCCCCGTATCTCCTCTTTGATCTGACGTCGAGCTCAGCTCACAATTACCCGTGCGCTCAGATCTTGCACTACATCCCCTCTCATCATCTACTTGGTACTTGGTACGGTACGTGAAGTCGTGGTCCTTTTCTCGTTCTACCCTTCTAACTACGTTCCAGTCAGATTGTCCTTCTGCCGTAGCGCAATTTATTCGCCACCTGATCACACCATCGCGTCGCGCACGTCGCCATCGAAGCGTACTTGGATAATGGGGCGGGGTAGCACTGGCGGCCCGCGTTGGGAGCTCTCGCCGCCTTGAGTGTGACGGCGCTCTTGTCGACGTGGGCATGGTGATTAGTTACTCTTTTCTCGTAGTCGTATTGAATATGAAATGTTTCTATATTGAATTGCAAGTGGGGATATGATGGAGCATACCTGGGCACATGAGTGCATACCCCTACATACCAGAGCACACTACAGCATATGAATTGGAGTCCAAAAGTCCAGATTTTGTGCTCTGGTATGCTCAGACGTGCTTAAATGTGCCCAAAGTTAAAAGAGCACATCAGAGCATACCAGAGCAAACAGAATTCTCACTGGGATATTAATCTCCCTGACTAACGAGATCCTACAGGTAGTTTGGCAGAAATATATATATATTCAAGATTAGAGACGGATATGTGGCCCGGCGCGGTATGGACTTGGAAGGGAGGGAATGGGAAAGAGAGGGAGAAGGGAGTGGGATCGAGTGCCGAGTCGGCGCCGCCGCCGCAACGAGTTTGCGCGAAGCCCAAGGCCGAGTTTGCAGCAAGAATCTGTGGGCGCAAAATTCGGCAGGAGCTGCGACGTGCGCAGGGACTCGACGCGAATTCGGAGCGCCGAGTCCGAATGCGAATTCGCGCACCACAGCACCCGCGCCATAGAGTCGAGTGTGTGGCAGCTGCGGCATCGGCGGTGTGCGGCGGTGTAAACGAGGGCGGGGACGGGGCCAGCGTTGTGCGGTGGCAACAACGAGGGCAAAGGAGGATGCGGGAAGATGGGGGAATGAAGGGAGAGAAGAAATTAGGTCACCACGCGAAGTGTGCACTGTGAGCTATCACTTTGTGATACGCTCTCTCCATGGCTGAAAAAGGCAAATACGCACTACGGAGCACGCACAGAAAAAGGTTGCAAAAACGACCTGACCCCGATTCGAACGAGGGACTCGCAGTATAGTACAATATTGCGAGGAACCGACAATGCGCGCGTTACCGTTACGCCACCAGGTCTACGCTACAAGACGTCGAAAAGGTGTCGACCCACGGTTGATTCTCTCCTGTGGAAAAAGGGAAGCAAAAAAACGACACGACCCCGAATCGAACGAGGGACTCGCAATTATGCAATATTGTGAAGAGACTACAATTGCGCGCGTTACCAGTTACGCCACCGGGTCTACACTACAAGACGTCAAAGAAAAGGTGTCGACCCACGGTTGATTCTCTCCTGTGGGGAAAAAGGTACATGGCCTGACCTCGAATCGAACGAGGGTCTCGCAACTGTCATATTGCGCAGAAGTCGACTGCGAATGCGCGCGTTACCATTACGCCACCAGGCCTACCACTGCAAAAATCCCCAAATCGCCACGGCCCTCACGGAAATTAACAAATCGACATGATGCATACGCAGAACACAGAACGGTAAACATCGCCAACGCGGGGGTACTGCACGGAGTAGCGGAAAGTGTTGCCACGCGGTACATATCAAAGCTACGGAAGGAGGTGCGAGCTACGGAGTACGGAAATTGGGGGCACGGGCAGCAACGTTACAGTCCGTGGGTTAGGTATCTCCTTCAAGCGCACGGGAAAGCATGGAGATCCCCGCCGCGAGGCAAGGAGGGCAGTGTTGAAAGGGGTCCGTGGACGAATGAGGAATAAGGTCGCGCGCGGCGGTCGGAAAGAAATTAGTATAAAAGCAGGGACGTCCGTAGAAGAAAGGATGTTATTACCTCCCACTGCTCATACCTAAGCTACTCCCCCTCGATCATACGGGGTGAGAATCTAGTCAAAATACATACTCGCTCAGGTTGCGCCGCCCTCCGTGGGATCAACCAAGGTCAAATTGGGCCGAAGCTTCAATCAAGGAGGCTTGTCCGTAGTACTTCCAGCTCAATAGAACGAGCCAGAAGGAATTATAGAAAACATCGGCGTTGATAGCTCGCGTGGTTGTAGTACGCGCGGCGAAACTTCCAAACGGCCAGCAGCCCAACTTAGCAGCGTGTAACCGTTGGCTTGGGCCTCGAACGCAGATCCGTGCGCGGAGTACCACCCCCATCGTCGCGGAAGGCTTATCCAATTCGATTATAACCACTTCACGATTCATTCTCACCACTTCGCCTCACACACGCCCACGGAATTGACACTCCTTGGCCGTACCACCACAGCGTAGAGAAAAAGCCGGGTTACGAAGGACTACGCTATAACCCGTACGCGTTGTATTCAACAGTTCTGAAGATACTGCTTACCCAACCTATACGAGGCAAGGGGATAAGAAAAGGAACCATATAGCCCAGGCATCTCGACACGGAACGGCGTTCATCTTGCGGAGCGTTGCCCCTTCGCGCAAGTGTAGAAAACCCTCCGATCGAAGCTTTCCTGGAAGGCTAGCCCCCCAACGAGGAAATAAATCCTCGAGGAACCTAGCGAGACTGTTCATTCCGTACGGAAGGAACTGTACCACCACCACCTCCTTTTAAAAATACATAACATTGCGTGTACTACAGTAGCAGACGAATCTCCGCGACAGAGAAATTTCCCTCTAGAGGACGAACTAATTTCGTGCTTTTGCCTGACTATACCACACCCGGTCAGACAACTCACGGAACCGCAGTCCGTATCACATCTGGAGCCCACCGCGAGGGGGAAATTCACAGCTGGAGACTCGCGCTCGCTCCGTACGCGCGCGTGAGGGCAGACACGACT